>SWCS01000004.1:600000-887645 GCA_007556505.1 Elsinoe australis
ACATCAAGGACACTAGTGATGAGATCGTCTCCTCATTTCCACCAGCTGTACATGGACTGGCTTTTGTGTCGCTTGCTAAAATGCTAAAGACTCTACGCCAGCCAATTGAGCTGCCACCGATGTCAGCAAGCATGCAATTTTGGGGCTATTGGTCTGACAGGTGGCTCGGAAACGAGAGTGATCTCCTATACGTCTTTGTCAAGCATTACTTCATCTTGGCGAATGACTATCTCCCTGCTGAAGCGACCAAGACCGAGCGCATAGCTGCTCCTGGTATGCTGGCTGTGCAGGCGCAACTATTGACAAACCTGGATTCGACCATCAACCGGAACGTCAACCCATCCAGTGAGAGCCCGTCGCATTCATCACCCACATTCGATGATTTCCTTGGTGGGCCTGACGCAGTCGTTTCCACTTTGCCTCTTTTGCCCCCAAATGCTACCAGAGCGATGAATGAGAATCGGCTGATAATGCTCATCCGAGACGTCCTATCAGAGCGAGCTTCGGATAGCTCGAAAGCTCAGCATCTCTTTGCCATATCGTTCATGGACATGCTGCATGCATCAGCCAGAGGTGTATCGATCTTCAATCATGCGGCATGTTACACATTGTGCGATTTTCTTGAAGAAGCTTTGCACATTCTTGTCAGATACGAACAACGCGAGTCTTGCCCTGGTCCAATTATCGATTCAGGTTTCTGGCTCGATGTCTTTCGCAAAATGCTCACTTCGCACAACACGGTCACGGAGATCAGGCTCTACGCTTTCCTCTACACTGTGTGGGGCATTGTTTGTAGCTCTCCCGAGCGCAAAGAGGATCTTTGTCTGAATCTCCTTCTGGACGAATCAGTCTTCGAGCGTACCTTCACTCATTGGTGTCCCATGGTTCGGGCATACTTTATGCGTCTAATGTGTTGGCGAGTAGGACGCTTCGACGGTAATGCGACAGAGCTCGATACTCAGATTCTAGAGACACTTTTCGCCAGGCTTCGAAAGATTTGGGCTTATCACATGTTTGAGCGAGAGCAAGGCCACATGCCAGCACCCTCAATGCTCATGCCTTGCAACCCTGCACCAGGACGACGCTTTCTTGTGGTGCGGACCGATACCCAGGTCGCGCCAGGTGGATCTTTCCTTGCCTTCAATGGCATCATGCCTCCACTGCCACCAGGACCCGGTGAACCTGGATCCAACGGTATGGTAGCAAGACGAGCTCTTCTCTCCGCCGAAGCGCCAATGGACCGGCCTCTCAGTGTCGCTTCCAACGACAGCGACTTGGAGTCACCAACGACCGAGACTGGCCTTCGAGGCTTCCTTCGTGGCATGCTAGGCGGGAGCAAGAAACGGTCTGAAAGTCCACGAGAAACAAGGCCTAAGACCGGCACACCGGACTCCAAGGCCAGCAGCGCAAACACGCTTCGCAGTCCTGAAGATGGTAGACCTCGCGAGAGAACATCGAATCCAAGTTCACGAAGTCCTAGCCGACCGCCGGCGCAACATCACAGCCGGTACAGCTTCAAGTTCTCGCTCGAATTCGTCAACAAACCTACTCTGCCGCATCCCAACTCTCATGTGGTGCCGAGATTGATGGCGCCAAGGCTTCCCGTCGCTGCCATGCGATATCTACATGAGGTTTACCCCAACGTGCCGCCATGTCAGCCCGTCAAACCACAGGGAGAACAAGCTACAAGGATGATGTATGTTGGTAGAGCACTGGCAGAATGGACGATAGTTGTGGGAGAGTGCCAGGCATTCTTTGAGAGGAGGAGACAGGAGGGTGTTCCCGAGGATAGGGCGGTGGAAACACCGACAATGGGTGTGGAATTGTTTAGGAGAAGCGGTTAGAAAGGGGACCGAGGGTTGTAATGTATATTGAGGTCACGTTTATATGGGTTGACGGCGTTTCTGGACAGGAGCACAAGACTTGGGGTTCCAGTGTCTCCTCATTGCATAGCGAGAAATCATGGCATTAATGAGGTTCCTCCCTGGCGGAGAGAGCAACGCATAAGTTGTGCATTCAATTCAAAACATAGATAACATGGCCCTTTGAAACGGGTTTTACAAGAAATGACCATTACGCATCAGAGACAACAGATTAGCATCGCATCGTTCGAGCTTGTCCCGCCGATGTTGCACCGTGCTCGTTAATAGATGTGTCGAATATCTAACAAGCCGTGGGTAAAGGGTCGTATTCTGTGACGCGTCCTCGGTCGGGCAGCAGCCATAGCTCTCCCCTGAGCATCACACTGCCACAAGTACGCCTCATTGAACAGCACATGAAGCGTGTGCAAGACAAACTCGAAGAAAACGTCGTGTGCCATGAGTGAATAGACCCTTGACATAGGATCCCCTCTTTACGTTTGGCGATACTGCAGATCATGGACAGGGAAGAGAGCTCGAATTCAGGATAGCTGCCTCGGAAGTCGATGGGCAGCTGAGCTATGACATTTACGTCAACCATATGAACAGCTTGATCAGCTCACGTACGCGACGAGATAACGAGAGAGTATTGGCAGGTGATGGGAAATAAATTGATATGTGGCATTGATAGTGACATCAGAGTGGATTATTGTGTGGTTGCGAAGCGGTGCTCGGATGCGACGTCAAAGGTCGATGCTCTCTGCTCTGCTGCTGCTGGCTTTGCGGTCCTGCTTGATCTGACTCGTGATTCTGGTCGGGCGCCTGTCCTTTCCAAGCCTCTTGGGCATTGAACCGCAGCATCTGCACCGCACGACATTGATCCCGCTCTACAATGGCATTCTGACTGTCCACCCCTTCAATTCCTGCCCGACAGCGGCAGCTGTTTCTTTCACTCTTGCAGGCCAGCGCTGACCTGGTCCTTCCATCCCGCCGTTACACGCTCGTCAGTCCTGTGCTCGGCTTCCGCTAACCACAGCGCCAGTCAGGTACCATACACCTTGCACCAGCCTGCTCGAGCTCTTTGAGCCTCGACGCGTGCCACCATTAGGCGACCAAGATGCAGCGCATGGAAGTCGATGAAAGAGACACTGACCACACCATGGAAGACGCCGACCCATACAATCAGCAAAAGTACTCTACTTCGCGCCCGACATCGAGGCGCAATTCAGCCAATTACCTCCCCTCGCAGATGGACGACACTCAGACGTCGAGCGCTGCTCGCAAGTATTCTCCAATGCTGACCAGTCCTGCGTCACCATACGTTCCGAGCCCAGCACCACCTAGCATGAACGCGCCGCAATACACCTCGTATACCCCCCAGCAGCATCACCGGCAGACCTCAGCGCGTCAGTCTCCCACGAGGGGCAGTTCTTACAACTCCAATGCATCCAATTACTATGCATCACCACCTGCGTCGAGACCACAGCATCCCCATCAGCTTCCTCCAATCCAACCACCCCTCTCCCCCGATTCGAACCATCCCAGGTCGACGACGTCTCAGTTCGGCAACATGTTCCCCAACCGACAGATGCAATCGCCGCGCTCACCTCAAGCTTCGATATCCGAGCCCTCCAACAAAGGGCCAGTGCCGCAATTCTCCAAGATCAACAGCGTCGCAGAGCTTCAGCCACGAATCAATGCCCAACCCCCATTCCGGCGAGCGAACCCTGAAGGAGGGTTCATTTCACCCCTTCAAGCCCTGACGACACATCTGCCTTCAACATACCGGATATGTAATCCCAACTTCCAATATGAGTCGTCGCGGAACCCGAGACGTGTACTCACCAAGCCCTCCAAGGGTCTCAAGAACGACGGTTATGATAACGAGGATAGCGACTACATTCTGTACGTCAATGACATACTTGGGAGTGAAGAGACGAACCACAAGAACAGATATCTCATTCTCGATGTCCTGGGTCAGGGCACGTTCGGGCAGGTGGTCAAGTGTCAGAATCTGAAGACGCAGGAGGTGGTTGCGGTCAAAGTGGTCAAGAACCGGACTGCATACTTCAATCAGAGTATGATGGAAGTCAGCGTACTGGATTTGGTGAGTCATCCCTGGAGTCGGCATTGTTCTATAAGGAGAAGGTCGGGACTAACTATTCCCAGCTGAACAGTCGAATGGACAAGAATGACGATCACCACATTCTGCGATTAAAGGACACCTTCATCCACCGCCAGCATCTGTGTCTGGTCTTTGAATTGCTGTCCGTCAATTTGTACGAGCTCATCAAGCAGAACCAGTTCCGTGGACTGAGCACGACGCTGGTGAGAGTATTCGCGCAGCAGTTATTGAACGGATTGTGTCTTCTGAGCAAGGCCCGACTGATACATTGCGATCTGAAACCGGAAAACATTCTGCTGAAAAAGTGCGTATCATGAAGTTCTGAACGCCATCAAGACGCTAACAACAAGCAGCCTCGAAAGTCCAATCATCAAAATCATCGATTTTGGTTCGGCGTGTGATGAGCGGCAAACAGTGTATACGTACATCCAATCGCGGTTCTACCGGTCGCCGGAGGTGTTGCTAGGATTGCCGTAAGTTTGAGACAATCCTCATTTAAACCTGCTGTTCCTAACTCCCCACAGATACTCGGCTGCAATAGACATGTGGTCACTCGGATGCATTGTGGTTGAGCTTTTCCTGGGCCTACCTCTCTTCCCTGGATCTTCGGAATACAACCAAGTTTCACGTATCACAGAGATGCTTGGTATGCCGCCGACGTGGATGTTGGAAGTCGGCAAGCAATCTGGCGAGTTCTTCGAGAAAGCTCACGACGAATTCGGTCGGAGGACGTACAGACTCAAATCGATGGAGCAGTATTCCAGAGAGCACGGCACCAAGGAGCAGCCGAGCAAGAAGTACTTTACCGCTAGCACGTTACCAGAGATCATCAAGACGTATCCTATGCCGAGGAAGGGCATGAAGCAGGCAGAGATTGATCGAGGTCAGTCATGATAAAGATCATACTTGCGCTAGCACTGACAATACTACAGAGATGCAAAACCGCATTGCCTTCATCGACTTTGTCCACGGCCTGCTGAACATCAACCCTCTCGAACGATGGACGCCCCAACAAGCACGCACTCACCCCTTCATCACGCAGCAAAAGTTCACAGGCCCCTTCCAACCCCGGATGGACCTCAAGCAGACTGGAACCCGTTCACCGGCCCCAGGCGTTCAACAACAACAGCAAGCCGAAGCTCTCTCCAAGCAAAGAGCGCAGCAAGCTCAACAAGCTCAAGCCCAGCAAGCGGCCGCCGCAGCGCAAGCACAAGCCGCAGCACAAGCCCAAGCCCAAGCTCAAGCCCAACAGCAACAACAACAATACTACGCCTCGACGCCATCCTACCCCGGCTCCCCCCACAGCCAAGCCAGTCCAACCGGCATGTACGCCCACCCAGCACAAATGGGCTACCCCCAACCTGGCCCCTCGTACTCCCAACCCCAACACCCCTCCCAAAACCCCTACCCCGTCCAACCCTCGCAAGCAACCGCAATGCACTACCCCCCGCACCAGCCCGCCGGCGCCGGCGGCACCGCCGCGAACCAATCCCTCTACGCCCAAGCCACGATGCGATCGGGCCGCCAGCGCGCCAGCACCCTCGACATGAACGGCATCCCGCAGAGCCTGCAGCGCGTCGTATCCCACCTTGACCCTAACGCCCCGATCAGGCTCCAGCCGAGTCCCGCGTATTACCCGCCGCCTGCGGACGGAAGTGGAGGTGAGGGTGTCGTGGTCGCGGGGCGGAGGAGGACGAGTAGAGGCCAGGGTGGGCCTGGGCAGGCGGGGCAGGGGAGGAATTTTGTACGCCAACTGGAGGACCGCACGCTTGAGGAGGGGTATAATGGTGGGGGTGGGATGGGGTGGCAGTGAAGAGCTTCGGGGTAGAGGGAGTATGATTTTGACAATTTGGCTTGGGGGTTGGTAGGATGATCGTTGACGATGGGGGAACTGATTGGGCAGTGACGTGAGACAGGGAAGGTCGCAGCGATACAAAGACGGGAAATGAAAAGGAAAGGACAGGTAAGGAAATTGACGACACAGAGAGAGAAAGTGTACAGTACCCGAGACGAGGCAGGTGTCCTTGTACGAGAAGACTATGATCATCGCCTCTTTCCTGCTCTGCTGCTGTCGTGGATGTCAATGGCACTGCTGCTGCCTCTCCTCCACTTCAAAGTCCACGTCATCGCTTCCTCGAATCCGAGCCTTTGTGCCAGGTCCGCTGTGCTGCTCGGCACGCATAACCTACGCAACTTGGTCTCGACATTCTATCACCAAGTCGTGGTTTTGACTAGATCCTGGACGCTACAGTTCTTACTACGCCAATCAGCAGATAGATCTAGGTGAACGCAAGAACTCAATTCCGTTCAAAGCCGCCGCATCATATCTACCTATACAGGTCCTCGGACCATCTAAATGCAAGCTACCCATACAATCGGTCATACTTGTAATCAATACACCCATTCCGACAAACAATGACTCCTACCATTCTACAATCTCACACTCCCACCCCTCCGCCTCGTACCATCCGAATACCCACGACCAATGCTTCCTCCTCTGCCATGATGGATGTTCCCACCCCTGCCATGACCCATACTTCCCCCTCTCGAACGCCCAATCGCGTCCGCTCTATCATATTTCCCATAATCTCCCTTCTCATAGGTCTTCCTCTCGCTCTCGTTCGCCAGGCGCCACTAGTCGGCCATGGCCTGCTCTCTCTTCTTCTGCGTGTCTTGCATTTCGGATCCCATGGCGATGGCTTGCACCTTTTCCGCCAGACTGCCGACGTTGCTTTGTTGAGTTGCGTGCATGCTCTCGTCTGCTGGGCTGTTGGGTGGGGGTGAGACGACGGTACTGCTGGTTGTGGAGGCTGGCGCACTGCCCTGGAGGACTCTTGGAACCGCGACCAAATGACTGGGAGCCTGCCCGTTCTTTATAGTAGCTCCACCGTTGACAGATGTAGGTGCTGCTGTGGTAGTCGGGTTCACGGTCGAGATGGTCGGAACGGAATCGGTTGACTTGGTGGACGTAGGAGCGGGAACGGGCGGTGGGTTCCCCGAGTGTGCGACTTCGACAGGGAGGATCTCGGTCTTGAGTTCGCGGTTCTTCTTGGGTTTGGGCTCAGGGGCTGAGAAGAACAGTCAGTCGAATCGAGCTGGCAAGGAGAGTGGGCTGAGGCCAGGGCCATACCTTTCTCATTCTCCTGGACGTAGAAGCGCCTGAGCAGCATGATAGCTTCCTCGCGGAAAATGCCTCCATAGACGGGGTAGGGTGGATCGATGCTCGGTAGGCTGTGATGGAGGGGTCAGTCTGTCTATAGGCGAACATGGATGTGAAATAACAGAGGCACGTACTCTGAGTTCAACCGCATGACTCCACCACAACCACCGAACCGCTCATTCAGGCAGCCAAAGTAGACTGCTCTGATCCTGAACTGCCGAAGCGCTGAAGCACACATGATGCATGGCTCCACTGTGACATAAAGATCGGTCTCTTGTAGGATGCTGAGCGGGTACTTGGCGATGATCTGGGAGAGGGCGACGAATTCTGCATGGCGAGTGCCCTGGGAGATAGTCAGCGTCTGCAGAGAGAATCTATTCTAGGTCCGCCATCGCCTAAGCATCGGGGTACAAGCAGAATAAGGCCGTACGACTGGCAAAGAAGGTAAGCAACTTACATTCAACGTAGCGTTCGTCCCATTCATCCCCCTGGCAATGACCTCCCCACCACGCACAAACACACAACCAACAGGCGTCTCATCAGACCTCAACGCTAGCTCAGCCTACTCACGTCAGCAACCCTCATCCTTTCCCCTTCCTCCCCAAGTCATACTCACCATCTCAATCGCTCCCCTCATCCACCCCTCATGCACCTCCCGATTCTCAATCTTCTGACTCATCACATCCATCTTATCCTTGATCCTCGACGCCATCTGTCCGTCCATCTTGGCCAAGTCCTCAGGCGTGATGCTGTCGAGGTCAAAGTCGTCAAAGTTGAGAGGCGCATCATCGGTGAGCAAGGCGCGGGCTTGGGCCCGCCGTTGCGCCTTCTTCGTCTTGGTGTTGGGCGCCTTCCGTGCGCGTTTGAGTTGCTTTTTGAGTGCGTTTTTGGAGAGACCCGGGGGTGAGGTCGAGGCAGGCGCGAGGGAGAGGTCGTCTGTGTCCGATGTGGGGGTAGGCGAAAAGAGGTCGAAGTCATCTGGAGCAGGGGCGGCGAGGGCGGGACCCGTGGCCGGGGAGGGGGGAGCATCTTGCATGGGGAGGGGGAAGGTGCCGAGATGAGCTGGGGAAGGAGCTGGTAGGCAGCAGGCCGGGGTGCAGATGCTGGATGTGTCGCCTGCTACTGATGTACTATGACTATACCGGGTGATTATACTCCAGGTAGTGCTGCTCCCAAATTAGCTCACATGCGCTATTATGCATTGATATATCTTTCCGTGTCATATTCACGCCAAGCGACGTAGAAAAGCTTTCGGGACTGTCTTTGAGGTTTGACTGGTACAGAAATGCATTTGGGAAGGCAGGCGCGGCTTCCACACTCGTGTTAGGCACGCACTTCGACAAGAGTGTGAAGAGACCCCATAGAGATTCGAGCAACGGCGAGACCATGAAAAGTACTTACCTAAATCTATTACAGCTACTGTGTATTATTTCATAATATGTGCGATGATATACCGATCGTATGTTGAGATTATCCTGTTGGTCGCTGGAGGACGATTTTTCGACTTGCGTGCGCGTGGCGGCAGTCGTGAAGTCAACTTGCACAATAGCCTGAGACTCCTCTACACAGTACAGCAAAAGCTCGCCCTTCACGCAAGGATAAAATCACCACTGACCAACGAGGTCCTCACAAGACGAGTAGGCAATAGTTGAAGTAGTAAAATATCGATTACAAGATACGTAACGTCATGCCCGCTATCTGGTCCAGATACTTTTTGCCTTCCATCTCATCTGGTAGGCCCTTTCCTCCTCAGACCACCCACTCATAAGCCGCGGCGGACTTGCAATGACAAACTGTGTCATCCTGCCCTAGACCATCTTATCTTCCAGATTTCCATTCCCCCTCCATCATCAGATAAAAGTCCCATGACCAGAAAAAAGTCCCCAACACCTGCATGTGAATGAAAAGGAGCTGAACCAGCAGGTCGCGACTATCCCGTGTCCCAAAGAGCGCCCATATGCACATCCCATCGCTCGGACCAAAGAAAATTCGACGAAGAAACATGTATATCCTGTAATGTGATGCTCGCACGCAGACTGAAACCCGCGTCTGTTGATGCTGCTGCTGTGGTATAGTCAACCATTGACTCTCTCGCCTAGCCAAGGCTGGTCCTGCTATAACCTTCCCCCAACATGTCTCCGTACATGCTCCCAAAACCTCCTTGTCACATTCGACGATTGAAAGTACGACGGAGGAGGCGGTGGTGGCGGTGGCGGCGGCTGACCTCTCCAACCACCCTCATGACCATAGCGGTAGTGACGTTCCCCCCGATGTCCTTCACCATAAGTTCGTTCAGTATTGACCCACGTCCCGTTATCCGTACGGATTCAATTCTCACCGCTGACCCACTGGCAGTGGCACGAGCCGTCGACAAGCGCGCGCTTGCCCAGCTCGGCGTCCTCTGCCTCCTCGTTGGGGCTGAAGATCTTGCGCTCACCGCGTCGCATCTTCCTGCTGCTCGAGCCATACACGTTGCTGTACGCATCGAGGCCGGGACTCTGCTCGGACAGCTGCACGATGTACGGGTTGCCGCTCGGGTCCATGAGGTAGCCGAGTTGGCCGTTGTCGAGCACTTGCATCTTCTGGCAGTAGGGGCGCATCGTGTCGCCTGGGAGTCTGCGCTCCTCAATCTTCACGACAAAGGGGTACATCTCGAGCTTGGACCAGGGGTCGTCGCCGAGAGCTGGCGGGCAAGTCTCGGGTGTGTAAGTCGGGTTGGCTGGGTAAGCAGTCCCTGACGACCATGTGCATGCTGATGCTGGAATGGTAGTGGAGGAGCCAGAGCCGGCGGTGGTAGGCGAGGCTGTGGTTGAGGTTGAGGTAGGGGCAGTGGCAGAAGTGGATAGTGCGGTGGTGAAAGGGTTGGAAAAGCCGACCGTGGATGTAAAGCTGCTGGTGTCCCAACGCTTCTTCTCACTGCGCATTTTGTTGTCGTCACCATACCAGGATGTACTATTCTCCTTGACGTAAACGAAGCCTTCGATCTGAGTGTTGTTCCAGTAGCAGAACCAAGGCTGATCGCCGGATTGAGCAAGGGATGACCAGTATCGCTTGTTCTTGCTGTTGCTGGTTGGTGTGGCACTTTGCGAGGCGCTGCTACTGCTGCTACTGCCCGGCTGATTGACCCTGGCAGGTTGGAATGCATCTTGGCGAGCAACGACAATCTTCGTGTACAGGACTTGGAACTGATACGCTGGTCCCCTATTGGGAGCATCCATATCCTTGACTGGCTTGAGAGCACTCCACACGGTATGCGGGATCTCGGTGCCGTAGCCAATGTTGAGATCGTTGGTCGCTTGGTAAATATATGCACCTTGTCCATTTCCGTTTGGCCCAGGTCCAATACTGATGGCAAGGGCACCTGGCGACGAGATACCACAGTCCCAACTGGCAACCTGGGACTGATCTGTCAGACATTCGGCTTGAACCTCTTGAGGTGGACCCAATTGTAATTGGTAGTTTCCCGTCTGAAGTGGCGGTAATGGCTCTCGGATTGGTGAAGCGTCGATAAGAGCATCTTGGCTGTGGATTGTTAGTTGAAATCTCAGCACCTTGTATTGGTCATACTCACTTTGCAGCTTTTGCTGCTGCCTTTGCTTGTGCTCCGAAGAAACCACCAATCGTCGCGCTGCATACAATGACAATGAACAGAAAGACTCCAGCGACAAGAGCGATCCAGCCGAAGGGCACACCACAAAACTTGGTCTTTCGCTTCTCCTTCCACGACTTCTCCTTCCAGCGCTTCTCAGATTGTGAAGAGACAAAGTCGTCATCTGAAGATGAGGGGTCAGCACCTCGGTTGACAGGCTGGGCGTCGGACATGGATTGAGGGATGCGTGGTGATTGCATAACCTCTGAAGTCGGCGACACCTCAGCTACCCGCGGAGGCACGTTAACATGTTTAGGTGCACCATCCTCGGGGTATTCTGAGTAGGGAGGTAATTGTTCTGAGAGATTGTCGGCGTCATGACGATATGTCGACACATTGAGAAGAGTTGGCGGGAAGCCCATAGGAATGTTCTGATTCGCGCCCACTTGGCTCTGAGTGTCATCGATATCCTCCTCGACGTTCTGTGGGTACATGTTGTACTGATGTGATGGTCCATGAAGAGACTGACGTCCGGTGGTCTGTGCGGTGATGGTTGAAGGTGCAGTAGGGGATCGTGTCAGAGATGTATTCTGGGTATATTGGTCATATGGATGACTTGGGCCATGACTGTAACCCATCGACTGTGAGCTGGATACGACAGTGTTCCCCGATAATGAATTGTCCGTCCGAAATGTGTCTCCCGTCATTTGTGGTGCGAGGGTCGATTGTGTCGATTGACTGGGTCCCCTTAAACTTTCGTCATCTTCACTCCTGAATGGATTGTCGACATATCCCCTGCTTTTGCGAATACTGTTCCTCGCCATGCGTGGTGATTGTGCGGGTTCAATTGATGGTTCAGCGTAGTGGGCGGCGACCGAGGTGACGGCCTCATCCTCGTCCGAGGACCTGCTCGGCCGTCGCGCCGGGTTCCCTTCTTCTCGTCCGTTCATTCCGTCTACTGGAGAGTAGTAGTCGTCGATGGCAAAGCGGTCTCCAAACACATTCGAAGTATCACTGCGGGCGGCAGTGCTGTTCTGTCGTTCGAGTGGTGTGGGACGATCAACCATTGCGTGAACGCGACCGGGCAGGGCCGCTCAGAGGGAAGGAGGGAGCCAAACCACTGCAAGGAGCGCCGAATCAACGGCAGTGGTCCAGAAAAGGTTGAATGGCAGAGACACTGGCCGTTGGCAGTGTGAGGCAAACTCGCAAATGTATCGGCAGGGCGTTCGTCTTGATCTGGGAGGATGGTGGACTGAGGAGAAGAGACACGGCCAAGCCAGAGTGAAGAGCGGTTGGAGCGGATGATGGGCGGTTGGGCCAGTCCTGGCAGTCCTGGGTGGGAGAGAGGGCCGTGAGGAGCGCGTGGAGTGCGAGAGAGCGAGCCAATTGAAGGGGGAGGTACCGGCGGTTGTAGCACTAGTGGATAGTCCAAACTCTGTTCCTCTCTCGTTCCTCTCTCGCTGCTGCTCCGCCTTGCCCTCGCCCTGTCTGTGCTGCTACCAAGTTGTCGATCCTGGCCAAGCGAACGGCCACAAGCTCTGTGGGTTTGCCCTTTTGCACTGTCGGCTCTTTGCTTTCTCGTGCTCCGATGCTTCTCTCACGTGTTTCGGCGAATCACAGCGTTTCTCACCGTCCGGCAAAAGGATCAAGAATCAACAATGACGAAATACCACGACCCCTCATGATCCTTCTCGCTATATTTTCAGGTTAAGAGCAAGTATTGACACGAGATCTTGGAAAATCTTGATTGATCGATACATGAATCAAAGTCTCTATTATGTCCCCCAATTACCGGCTCTAATCATCACTGGCATTGGCTCCTACCGTCAAGGCGAAGCCACCTTCCTTGGAGACTTGGCTGTACCGATACCAAAAGTATATGACCACGCTCGGCTGCCATAAGTGGCTGTCAGCTCCGAATACGTCGGCCGAAAAAGCTCCGCGCTGGTCTGCAAGTGTCCCGTATCCCATAACTAATCATCTCTTCATGCCTTGACCTCGTACGACCTCCTGAACATGTCATCAATACCGGCAAGGTAATACGCACCCTTGGCGATGGTGTCCGCGTTACCGGATGGTGTGTAGTTCTTCTTGAGGTGAGCGTGTTCACGCAGGTTGCACATCTCGTCGTAAACCTCAGGGGCCACGACGCGGCGGTTGTCGAGCCTGTTCTGGAGGTCCAATTTCTTCTGAATGTCCTCGACGGATCCGGTGATCTTGATAGAGAAGAGGGAAGAAGCGAGACCGGAACCGTAGCTGAAGATACCAACACGCTTGCCCTGCAAGTCTGCGTTGGAGACGTTGGCGATCAAGGAGCAAAGCGATCCGTAAACGGATGCGCTGTACATATTACCGCACATGGTCGGGACCTGTATCGAAGGCTGTACACGAGCAGCGAATCGCTTCTTGGCCAAACCCATGAAGGTCTTCTCGATGGTCTTGTCGGTCACGGACTCCTTTGCGGGGATATCCTTGAGCTCCTTGGGGACCTCGGCAAAGATAGGGTTCTCTGGGTCGGCGAGGTAGTCGTTGTAGAGAAGACGGGCGTACGACTTGGAGACGAGCTTGCAGGTTGGCGCGTGGAAGCACATGTGGTCGAAGCGGTCAAGAGGTACCTCCTTGTTCGAGGTTTCGCCATTTGCGTACGAGCCGTTCAATTGTGTCTTGAGAGTGCTCTCGCGGTTGTTGTAGGCTTTGTAGCAAGCGTCCACAGCCTCGGTGTAGCACTGGATGGAGTAGTGACCGTCAACGACTGGGTACTCGCTGGACAAGTCTGGCTTGTAGAAGTCGTAGGCGTGCTTGACGTAGCTGCCGCGGAGACCAGCATCAAAGACAATGGGCGCGTCAGGACCAATGAGCATGGCAACGCAGCCAGCGCCACCAGTCGGACGAGCATTGCCCTTCTTGTACAGAGCAATGTCACCGGCGACTACAATAGCTTGCCTGCCGTCCCACGCTGACGATTCCATCCAGTTGATTGTGTTGAAAAGAGCATTGGTGCCGCCGTAGCAGGCATTCACGGTGTCGACACCCTCGACGTTTGTGTTGCCTGACTCTTCGAAAAGCTGCATGAGCACGGTCTTGACTGACTTTGACTTGTCCAGGAGAGTCTCTGTGCCAACCTCGAGGCGCCCAATGGACTTTGGGTCGATGTTGTACTTCTTGAGCAGAGAGGAGACAGTGGTGAGGGCGAGGGAGTAGATGTCTTCGCGGTCGTCGCAGAAGCTCATTCTGGTCTGGCCGAGGCCAATGGTGTACTTCCCCTGAGAGACGCCATCGAACTTTTCCAGCTCTGCCTGGTCGACGCACTGCGAGAGGTTAGTCGCTGTGATCTGTGTCTAGTGCTTGTGGAGGGACCTCGTACCTGGCTGGGGAAATAGAGCTCAAGGCCCTTGATACCAATGTTGGAGGGACGAGTGGCCATGTTTGCTGTGTATGTGAAGATCTACTATTTGAGAGGGAGGGAAGCTGATTTATATGGCGGTGTAGGAGCCAAAGATTGTGTTGGGTGGTCTGACTTGTTTGGCGGGGAAGAGGATGGTTTCTTTTTAGACCACCGACGGCAGTGTTCTTCTCGGAGCAGAAATCAGTGATGGGATATTTGGTATAGTGGAGGAAGAGTCTGGGAAAGTAATGTCAAAGTTATGGAGCAAAAGCAGGATGGACAATCAAGACACTCGCAATCTTGCGTCTGGCTCTTGAATGATTTCCCATTTCCCTGTCACCAAAAATTCTGGCGCCACAATTGATTCGCGTTGTCCCTGGGACTAACGCGGGCTCCACACGTCGGGGTCAAGTCGGTCGTACGACATTTTTCAAGCCTCGTCATTGGAGAAACTGCGGCTCAGCACTCGACCTCCTCAACAACTTTTGTTATTTGCTGAGAACTCTCCCGCGGCCTGAATCGTCAGTGGCATCCACTGCCTCTTGTGGTATCAGACATCAGCATTTCGAAATAAGCCACCAACTGACGGCCCTGTAGTAAGACCATTATGGTCTGATGCATGCAGTATAACTAGCACATCAGTGGCTGCAATACTCGCCGCTGCTCAATGCCCTCTCGGGTGGTTTGTGATGAAGACTCTTGTTCTCGAAAGAAATATACCGGGTGGTCTTGCGATATAGTTGGTAGATCACTAAGAGAAAGACTCGCTGTTGCTTATAGCGGTGGCTTTCCGGGTGATTTCAGTCAGCGGTCATTCACGAAAAAATACACCCGTATTGCATGCGCATAAGGCTACCTGCCCCTTCTCATCACCTGTGGTGTAGGTACCCTTCACGCCGCAAGTGCATATGGATCTTGACCGAGCTGTTGGCGTGCAGTCTTCTGAAGTGTCTAAAGTTATAAAATTGTTCAAATCTCGTTACTGGAACATCGTGTAGGTATCGAGGGGCTAATGCCATCACCAACTCGTCTCGTCCCTTCCCTCCGAACTGACCCTCGCATACTCCAACAACAACCTGTACAAGTAAATCGCCGCATCCTCCTTCCTCAACACCTTATCATACCACTCCCGCCCCATCTCCGCCACCTCTCTCGCGATGGCATTTCCCTCTGTCGTCAACGCCAAATACCTAATCGTCTCCGGCAACTCCTCTAGGCCAATACTTACCGGCACAAAGTGCACCCACGGGACGAGCCTCTCATCATGCCACTCCCTAAAAATCGTCTGCTTAACGGGACAGCCCCTGCTCCTCAGAAACGAATAAAACCTCCCACTAAAGCTATTCCCATCCATATCGAACAAAAACCTGCTCTTGAACGGGATCCTCCCATCCTCCGGGTTCGTAACCTGATAATACCCCTTCATGCGCTCACACTCAAACGCATCGCACTGCACCGTCCTCGTGAACTTGGTGTCATAAAGCTGAGCCAGCACCTCCTCGCTTTCATACCGCACCCACCCGGTCTTGTCCTCGGACCCGACCATCTGCGCGCTCACGCTCGCATTCACGCCCGTGTCGACGTTGCTTCGCGTCAGGAACTGGTATACCCCCTCACCGATTTGGCGCGTCATCTTCACGAAGCGGTGGCGGTGGCTCGACCATGACGGTTCCGCGGCCGAATGGTTCGCGTTGTACCCGCCTGTCGTGCTGCCGGACCAGTAGACCTTGTTCGCTTTCTCGGACCACGGAGGGTCGTACGTGTCGAAGTCGTCGATGATGTGGTCCCAGTACCACATGGAGGGGTAGAGGATGTCGGAAAAGGTGCTGGGCGCTGCCTGGGAGAGGATGGGGACCGGGGAGGTTGTGGTTACGAGGCTGTAGGGGGCGATGAGGAAGCCGTGTTGTGTGGCGAAGGAAGGATTGGCGCAGATGTCGAGGGAGCTGTAGTGTGAGGTTACGAAGGGGAGACCGTGCGTGTTGACGCCTGGATGGGAGGGGGCGCGGCGGCGTTTGGAGGGTGGAAGGTGCGTGCAGGGTTCTGACACTTGGTGGAAGGAGGATTGCATGGATTGGTCGGTCCAGCGGACCACTTCGGTCTCGGGGCGCTTGGAGAGGAGGACTCGGGGCTCGTCGAGGGGATTCATTAGGAGCTCGAGGTTGGGGATGTCGGTGGTTGCGGATCCGAGAATTTCACCTATCTCGCGACCCATCCAGTTGTCTTCACCCGCGATGGGGTGGCCGTTGTGGATGCTGAAGGTCCAGAGTCGAGGGCCGTTCGAGGCTCGCTGCATGACTTGCTTGATCGTAGAAGGTGAGAGAGCCCAGAACGGCTCCATGGACTCGTTGATCATGTCGAACTCGTCGATTATGGCAGAGTCGTGCTTGATGGCGTACTCGAACCACTTGTCGAACCCTGGTGGTGGGTTCCGTCGATACCGCCGCTTATATTCGGCTACAGCTTCATCCAAGGTCTTGGATTGTCGTTTGGTCATGGCCTCAAACTTTCTCAGTGCTTGCTCGTGCAGAGCTTTGACAGGATGGTCTTTCGACTCTGCAAGCTCTTGCTTGTGGTCGAGGTAGAAGCTCTTGAAAGCGCTTGACTGCGTTGTCTTGAGCTTCTGCATCCATTCCGCCGGCCTGTGAACTTCATGCCTCTGGACATAT
The DNA here is from genome assembly GCA_007556505.1 of Elsinoe australis. Lineage (NCBI taxonomy): Eukaryota > Fungi > Ascomycota > Dothideomycetes > Myriangiales > Elsinoaceae > Elsinoe > Elsinoe australis. Next base: position 616,785 of record SWCS01000004.1, read on the forward strand.
ACGATGCCGACAAGAAGGAGTATGAAGAGGTACACTGCTGGGCTGGTGGTAATACGAAAGACCGACCGGGCCGCCATAGCAGCGTCGAGCAGATGCGCTCGCCTTCGGCTGCCTGGCGTCGGAGCGAGGGTAGGGTTTGTGAGCTGCGACTGAAGAATAGAAATCTGAAGTGTTCACGAATGTTGTGCGAACCAGAAACCGTTATCGAAAGAAATGGCTCCGCTTAAACAATGCTAGAGAGACGGGCATCTGCAACGAGCCAGACGATGGAGCGATAGGAAGACGAGGCAAAACGGTACAAACGGGGAAGTGGGCAGCGAGGGCCTTCAAAAATAACCTACCATCGAATGAGATTCCGTATGAATACCCGCAGAAGAAAGATAGCGTGTACTTCCCGTCCTGCGGTAGCAGTGGATATACTGTGTCGATGCCCTGGATTAGGGTAGGAGGAATGCTACACAAGCTTCCAGGCCAGAGAAAGCCTCACACGAGCCGCCAGGCTTCCGCTGTTACCGCAATCAAAGTCGGTCGGGTGGGTACAAAAGTACGAGGGAAGAAGTGGTAATGCTGACAGCGGAGCACCCGCGATATGTACGACATCGATAGCATCCTGCAGCGTCAATATCTCGAGATAGATCCTCGACCCTACTATCAGGGTTCCAGGAGCACATGTTTGAACACAGGGCTGACAGATCCTGAATGATTGTGCCTTCAACGGTGTCACAGACATCCTAGTCAGTGACTGTTGTGAACGTTGACGGAACAGGTGAGGGGAATTTGGGCGATTGCTTCTTCAGCAAAACGGCTGCCGGCGAGACCTGCATGAACTCTCTGCGAAGTCAGACGAAGGCGGACTGGGAGAAGCAGTCGTACGCGGATGGCTTGAGTGCTTTGCTGGACTGCATGTGGTAACTTGAGCGGGTTTTCTCTCGGATCCCCTGAGGGTGTGGACAATAAAGGAAGGAGTCGATACGAGAAGAGGAAGACATTCTCTAGCTCACCAGATCAGCCGCCACGGTGTCGTGCCGGGCTGATCAATTGCTAAAACTCTCACATAGCAACTCTCCATGGCCGGCAATATTGGTCTACATGACTGGACTTCCGAAAAGCTGGCAAGGAGTCTTTGGAGATGTTGAGAATTGGTGCTGCAAGACTGCTGGAGTTGATAGACTTTGTCCTATGAGGTGGCTGTCTTGCTTCAGGTTGTTACTGCGCTCCTCCCGAGATGCAGATCTAGAGAAAAGGTACATCAATACCAGCTGCAAGCCTCCATGATCCCCGCACCTAGATCAAGCAGATATCGTTACAATTCTTCCGACCCGTCGAATTGTGTCCGATCCCTCGATTGGAGTCATTCGTGCTTGAACTAAATCAAACTCATGAGTGAGAAGCTTTTCATGAACCATGTCTACATGCTCCAGCAGCAATGATTGGATGCCGCCGCTAAATTTGAACCCCATTAAAACAGCCGCAGCTCCTCGATAATGTAAGAGATGCCTATGTCCTGATGGCGTTGCCCAAGACACCACCTGTGAACCCTCCACCGCCGCCACCACCGCCGCGACCCCTGCTTCCCAGACCGCCACGACCGCGGCCGCCGCGTCCACCACCTCGTCCACCTCGCTGGCCACCTTGCCGCTCAAAGGCATTCGCCATGCCCTGTGTGCGCGTCTCCAGTGTCCTCTCGTTGCTCTCGATGAGGCCGCTGGCCTTGTCGCTAAGCGTGAGGGCCAAGCTCTGGAGACGGCTGAGTTCGACACCCTTACGGAAGATGATGGCGCTATTGACCTGATCGAGGGCAGCTGCCAGCTCTTCGTGGCTGATCATCTTGCTGACGACGGCCGAGACCTTGCGCTCAGTGAGCTCAAACATGGATGCCAGCTCCTTGATAGAAAGTGTGTCATAGAATGGGGCGTAAGTGAACAGATAAGTGCGGAGACCTTCCTCTTGGATTTGCTCCTCGAGCATGGTCTTGATCTTGTTGGCCTGAGGAACGAGCTCCCAAATCTTGATCGAGATGATGAACTCTGTTGCCTTCTTCCACTCACCCTGAGCGAGCGCTTTCGACGCTTGCATCACGTGGTCACGAGTATTCTCGGGAGGACCAGTGAAGATTTGACGCTCGTGGTATTCCAGCATGCGTCGGTATGACTTGCTGATCACCCGCTTCTTAATGTCAGGAGATGAGCCGACTTGTGCCAGCAGAGGGATTTCAAGAAGCATAGAGCAGGTAAGGTAGACGCATTCGAGGAGTTCGAGGTTGATGTGCATGTGGAAGGGGAGTTGGCGCTGGCGTTCGAGGCGTTCTTGCTCCGGTGTGATCTGTGAGTATCGCTGGAGCTGAAGACCCTGGGCGAGCAATTCCTTTTGCCTTTGGCTGCCGCAAATCTCCTGTAGCGAGTTCTGGGCCTCATATACCAATCCAGCACGGAATGCGCAGAGACCGACCTGAGTGAGTGTGCGGTTGAAGAGAATCTGGGTGGCGACATCAAAGCTGCCAATAGTCTCCTGAAGGTGGGACATCAACAACATGTCGCGGGCCTGGTAGTATGAGTCGTGGATGGCAAGGTGATAGACCTGGCACAGCATAGCCCGTGCACGGATGATGCCATCGCTGTTCTGGAAGAGGAAGTTGCAGAGGGTTTTGACGAGTGCAGTAGAGTCGCCTGCGGACTTGCGAGGTGTGATCTTGGAGTCGACCTTGGCTGGGAGATCCTTCCATGTTTGTTCCTCAAGGATAGCAACCACTTGGGAAGGCTTGAAGTAGACGTGCTCCAGACGGCGCTGAACAGCTCGGTTGGCAGTCTCCTTGGGAACATCCAACGAGGCATTGGCACTGATACGTTCGCAGTAGATCATGCTGCGGACAAGGACCTGGTAGAGCGAAGCCTCGTCACCTAGTCTCTCCACGTATTCAGCAGTATGAGGATCGACGGCTTGAAGCACACGTGTGAGCTCGTCATCAAGACGTTCCGCGAGCGAGACAATGCTACCGGGAATCTTGAACGTCTGACCGGCCTCAATCTCCGGCTGCTTCTCGTCGTTTTCCCACTCTTCAGCGTTCTCGATGACGACCAGATCCTGGTTGGACTCTAGCACCTCAAGCAGCTTAGAGATCTCGCTCTGAGCAGCCTTCCAGCTGTCCTGTGGCATTTGGTTTCCAGCACCTCCGGAAAGATCGAAGCGAGTTGCAATTTGGAGGAGCAAGACCCGTACCCTCTGGTAGTCACTGGTCGCAACTTCCAGTAGTTTCTCCATAACTCTGATCTGCTCCGCGCGGTCTGTGTTCTTACGTCCTCTGGATTCGATGATGGTTCGCAAGTGCTTGAGAATGCTCTCAGGTGTGTAAGTCATGGCCTTGCCGCCAGCTCCGACCATGGTGAAGCCTCCATCGTCACCCTCAATCTCGGTTTCGGCATCGAGCGTGACCTTCTGCTTTGGCTTCTTTGTTGGAGCAGCCTGCTCCTGTACGACTTCCTCCTTCATGTAGTCGTCAGGGCTGTCGCGATAGGCCTTGATTTCCGACTCGAATTCTCTATTGTTCCTTCGGATCTTTTGGCGCATAGCATTCAGACCTTGTGAGGCGAGCTTGCTAACTTTCTTTGGTGTAACTTTCTGCTTCTCAACAGCCTCGACAGTGGTGGTCTCCAGCTCCGCGATCGTCTTGATGAACAACTTGGGCGCCTTTCCATTGTTGGCACGCTGGAGGACTGGTACAAGCTTGGTCATCTTGTCAAAAGCTGTCCTTGTCAGTACATGTTCCACGATACAAACCGCGTGAATAGCCACTCACATTCTGAGATGACACCCCAGTCGTTGATCTTCTCGGCATTCTCAATCTGCTTGATGATTGCCTCTAGCTCGTCGAAGCGCTTGTCCTTTGCGCTTTTGACCACTGTAACCCGGTCTTCATCTTCGCTTTCTGATTCATCCGACTCATCCCTCAAGAATCTGCTTGCGCCGGTGCGCCCACCCTCCTCACTGGAATCCGAATCCGAGTCCGAACCCTCCTCTGACTCCTCCTCAGATGAAGATTCATCCTCAGACTTTGCTGCTGCCTCATCGCCGGATCCGTACAGAGATTCCTCCTCCTCAGAGCTTTCGCTTGAGCTCTCACTGCCGTAAAAGAATCGAGACATTATTGTGGCGTTGGTGTGATAGGCGTCGATCTGAACTTTCTGCTCGACTTCTAAGAATGAGAAAGTTCGTCCCGCTTTCAAGTCTTGGCGCGCCGCGTTCAGTCGGTCAAACGATTTTCCGCGATCAAGACAACCTCATCGACTGTCGATGGTGACCAGCGATCAATTCAAGTAAGTTTGACTGTGCCCTGGTGTACGAGTCTGTACATTCAGGGTTGGCATTTGCCCTATCCATTGTCAGAAATCACTTGTCGGTCTGTCGCGCTCATCCCATCTGGTGGCGAAGAGAAAACCGTGAAGCTCTTGATGCCAGAATCTTGAGCCCTGGCAGGGACGTAAAGGATAATTGCGATCAAACAGCAAACGATAACGATGGGCCATTTACTGTAGGCCACACGCGCCGAAGTTGGCATGCGGAATACGCGTGATATTGCTGCAACATCATCTAAAGCGGTCTGGTCCGTTGTAGTAGTCCCCGCGTATGCGCCATGTCTGTAATCACGAGAACTTCTGTCGCTCGTTCGTCACTACATCGGGTGGTGTTCAGATTCAATGCCTTTTCAACATCATGCATCCGAAACTCAAGACATAAGGTGGGGAGAGCCAAGGCGCCCCGGTCTGCAGCACCCTCAAACACCCCTAATGCCGAAGAACCCACTCACGGTCCTCGGATAACCTGGACAGCCGGCGATCCATCTAGTAGTTCTCGGCCCAAGGCTACGGTAGACACCAAGAGCTCTTCAAGAAGATCTAGCAATCGTCAACGCGATCAGCCATCGCCAGCTACAAAGTCTGCTGATGAAAAAGCCTCCGTAGAATCTCAGCGATGGGGCAATCAAGACCAATACACCTTAATGACTAGGAACTTTCTAGAGAGGCTGTCTCAGATGGAGAGACGGGAGCACAAGACTCTGCTGGGTGTGTTGGAAACCGACGAGAAGGCGGTCGACAGTCTGGAATGGTCTACTCTTATCCCTCCAACAGGTAGAGCAGCGAAAGCAGGCTTCGTCAGTAAGCGGAACGAAGTCGAAAGCTCCTTCGATCTGGCGAGCAGAGATTTCACCAACAACACAAGCATGTTGAAGCTGCACATCAACGACATGATGGAAGAGGGCCCGCCGAAGTGGAGCCCCGGAGACACACCCGGCCTGGGCAACGTATCTGTAGACGAGTGGCGCCGAAGGGAAGCACTGGCTAAAGGCAGGCTACAAGAGAAAATCAGGAAATACCGCGCCTTCGTAAATCCGGCATCGAAAGCAGTGACTGATTACATCAACACAATCAACGCTTCTAGGCAGTCGATGTCGAACCAGAAGCGGGCATTGAATAAATTTGAGAAGGCCTTGCAAATTGCCAGAGCCGGATGGGAAGGCTTCGATCAGGGTCAGGACGGGAGGACCAGGACGAGGGAGGAAGTCAAGCTTACTCTGCAGGGGAAAGGCAGGAAGGACGCGGCTCAAGCTATGGCCATGGACCAGATGTATAAGTACGAGTCGGGCGAGTCTGTCGAAGAGGTGCCGGAGCACATCATGCCTGATACAGCTGACGAGTTTTTGGACAGTCCGTTTTGAGGACGACATGACCATATCACGGATCGTGAAACATATAAGCACTAGCGTACTACCATTGTATATCTAATCTTACATTTTCTCACAGTCTGTCGTTATTTGCGTTTCCAAGCCCCTGTTCCTTGGGTTCCTTGAGCACGCCTATACCATCAAATGCCAAAAGTGACCAAAACGCCATCACCCCTCACCTTACCCTTCTCCTTTCCACCATGAACAAATACGGTCGATCCATCCTCATCCCGACTCTTGTCCGCCGCAAACCCTGTCCTAGCCCCGATCCCTCTCCCTTCCTGACCCTCCTGCACCATCACACCCACCGAATCAAAGTACCTGACCTCAGCCCACTCCTTCTCACCTGTCCCCTTTTTGACCGCCATCCTCGCCGCATCCTTGAAGCTCGCCGCCGACATGCCCTCAGGCTGCAGCTGCAAGGTCCAGACATCCCCCTTGCCCTCACTCTCACCAACTGCGCTTCTCTCCTCCCCGCCAATAAGTGCAAGGTACTTCCTCCCCTGCCCTGTGGTAATGGGCACTACCACACTCCCACTCCGCTCCCCTGGCCCCTCACTGCTACTGTCCCTGGTCACGGGCGCCCATGGGCCCAAGGGGGAGACGCCAAGCTCCCCGTCTCCGCCCTTGTCGCTGTACGTCGATGTGCTGAGGTCCATGAATTGCACCCCTCCAGCGGCATATATGTATAGCCTTGAACCCTCCATAGTCAGGGAAGGCGAGGGAGCAGCGCGCACAGGTGACGACGGGCTAGGAAGAGGCGACCATGTGCGGGAAGAAATATCGAAAGACCAGACGTCGTTGAGGGGTTCGGAGCCAGTACTTCCAGCCAGGACCCCACCATGGACGATCAGTGTGCCGTAGGAAAGGGGCGCGTCAGGTTCGGGCACGTGCTTCGAAGGGTCGGATACGAATTGAGGCACGAGGCCTTCGTCTGTACGCTTCTGGGGCTTCTGAGGGTGGGAGGTGGCGATAGAGGCGTGCTTTAGGCGATTGGGAGGGGGCGGAGAGGCGCTGGACGGTGAGAGCTTGGTCCAGGTTGGGGTGCTGGTGGAGAAGGCCCAGACGGTGCCGTCTTCGTCTACGGTTTCGTTGGAGAGGGAGGTGCCGCCGTAGATGTAGATCTGGTCGTCGATTACGGCGGCGGAATGGCCGTGTCTGGCTGGTGGAGAGTCAGGGCCTGAGGGGAAGCGTTTGTAGTCTGACCCTTCGGTGGCGGAGATGGGCAGTATCACGACGTGCATGTCGTTGTCTGCCAATGACTGGCAACGAGTCAGCAAGGTCAGAGTAATTGTGCTTGGAACCAACCTCAGTGCCATCTTTGCTTGTGATGCCCCCAAAAACATATGCTCTCCCTTTGACAAGTGACACAGTGTGCGAGTACCGAGGGAGGTCAATGTCTTTGACGGGGACCAGGTCTGTTTTCAATGGTAGAGTGGGATCATAGATGCCCTTTACAGCTGCCACTGCCCCCTCTACGAATGTCTCGACGGCGTAGAACGCTCCAGCTGCTTCAGCCATAATGCGATAGAAGGCGATGGCTTGACAAACTATGGAATCTGATCGCAGTTGTAAAAGGTCAGCTTAAGGCTATGTACCTACTCGATCGTCAAACACTGAGGTCCTGAAGAGTACGTCATAGCAGCAGGCTGGCCAGCCGCAGCTTCAACAAAGAGCTTGGACATGCTCCGAGGACACTGAGGCACAAAATCCGACTTTGCTCCGATGTCCACATCACACTTCAAACTTGCCTAGCTCGATCAAAGATAAACCAACCTCGTCCATCTTTCGACCAAAACGTTTGCCCCAAACTGGAGTCGAACCACCGACCTTCTCATTACGAGTGAGACGCTCTACCACTGAGCTATTGGGGCTGGTGAAAAATGTATCAACTTGAACACATTCCTGCAGGCAATAAGTTCTCTAAGCTCTTTAGATATAATATATTTCTACATAATTGAGCTTAGTTGCCCGTGCGCGGCACCACATTATCAGCCCACGACCCCGACTCTGACCAATTCAAGTGCAAAGGGGGAATGTGTAGGCTCGGAAGCAGATTTGCTCGGGATTTGCTCGTCTGCTGAAGACACGACAATCACCGGTCAGGAATAAACTATTGAAAGTTTGATTGATCCTAGCCACTACAGCTTCAAGTCAGCTTTGAACGGAGTGCATCATATCAAGCAGATTCCCATGCACTAATCATATATGTATGTTTTAGTCACGACAGCTGACACCATCATTTGCTGGCACAACCTGAGATCGATATCGTGCTCGATGCAGCAGCGACGAGACCACGCCATGTATTATAAAGATGTGCTCGACTTCTGACGTGATCCACGACGATTATCTAAAACTTACGCACATTGTGGCGGCTACATCGTCTATATCGTGACGTCTATGATCATGATCTAGCTGCCTTGGATGATCTAGCACGATCAAGGAGTTCTATCCCATACACGCATCTATCATCGGAAATTGGAGAGCAAAGCAAACTGGTTGTTCCCCACGATAGGCGTCTGGGCCGGCATCACTCCATCAGCAGTGCTGGTAGTTCCCTTCTTTTTCTTCTTCCGCTTTCCGCCCTGTTTTTGAAACCCGTCATCCTCTTCTACCGTTGCGGCAATCAAGCTTGCCAGCGTATCTACCACTTCCGATACCTCATCTTTTGTCATGCTAGCAGTAGCATCCTTCCAGTCGAAGACATCAGCAATAGCTGGGAGTGTAGACAGCACTGAATGGAGAGACTGCAGGGCACCTCTTTCCTCCCCTGAAAGCATCAATTGGGGAGCAAGCAAGAAAAGCAGCTCTAGGATTTGCGAAGTGAGTTTGAACGTAAAGATGACGGCTTGCATCTGAGCTTTGACATGCAAGAGGCCCCATGATAGCTTCGGCCACGTACTGTTCAATACTGTGGCAGTGACGTCCTCCTGTCGAGGCAGGCTCTTACCGCCGCTTCTGAGCGAGTCCAATATGACTGCTAAGGCGACCATGCGCCATCTGGCAGGTGAGGGAAGGGTAGCATATGCTTCCAAGGTTGCTTGTATCCATGTCACGGTGCTCTTGATCTCGTCTACTGTCTGTCGAGCGCCATAGACCATGACAGCCGCGGGTGTGACAGCCAGACCCCTTCGAGTATACTCAGTGACACTGTCAGTGTCAGAGTCGATGCATTTAAGTATCGAATATGTGAGTCTCAAGAGTCCCATACTCGGCTGGAATGCAGAAGCTCTGGTCGGATCTTCAAGCAGAAAAGGTAGGAAGAAGTAGATCGTCCTCGGTGAGTGAGACTTGCTTGCTGGTAGTGGCTTGATTTGGAGCTGGAGGACAAGTTCCAGCAATCGTGGATCTTGCCGCTCTAGGTAAGGTATGACATCTTGTCTGCCATGTTGCTTCAAACTAGACATCATCTTCGTCGTCTCGCCATGTGTCAGATACAGAGTCCGGAACTCATCATAGGCCTGTCCAACTGGAGACTGTAATTTGGCCAGAGCAGCGGCTTCCAGTAAAGTCCTGTGATATCGCTGCTTCACGAAATATGCAAGAGGGATAAGATCTGAAACGCCAAGGGTATGCGCAAGACCACTTGGGTGATGTTGCAGCAACTTGAGATGACTCTGACCACCAGTATCCTCAAATTCAACATCTTTGAAAATCACCACCCTCCCCTCAGGCCCTACATCCTGGACAAGTAGATCGGAGTCACCTGTGAAAATAAAGGCATGAGTCGCCGCTCGAGCGGCCTCGGCACAATAGCTGTCAGCCTCGCCAGGCACTATTGTGGTCACGGAAGCGTATGAGCTACTGAATAGGACATCCAGGATCGCACTGATGAAGCATGGAGGCGCTGCTATCTGCTCCAATTGCTCCTTCGATAGCCCAACGTGACAATCAAATGCTAGTTCAGATGGAGGTCCAATTTTGCCGAGCTGATGATCTTGTCGCTTCGCTTTGAACGCCACAAGACGCTTCAAGGATTGCTGTATGCGGGACACGCGCTCCGATTTCTTCCATGCTGGTAGATAGCCGTCGAAGACGATTGCCTTGCTATGGTCTGTCAGATCATATACTTACCTGTATCTACACATCCGTGATGTTACGCATTTCTTACATCTCAAAGCCATGGAGGGTCAATTCGTTCAGCCAGACAATTGTGGACTGCGCTAGCTCGTGATACGTCGGTATATCGTCGAGAGCACTCTTTCTAAGTCCTCGCTGACTGACACAGAGATTGAGGACATGGTAGGCTAAGGCCGGACCGTCCACGATCGCACTTCTTGTTGCCGTTCCTTGTATAGGGTAGCTACCACGTTCGGCATGCTCTTCAGCCTGCCGTGTCAGACCAGGGATACCCATATTGGCAGCTTCTGTGGCGCGTGACTACCGCCAGTCTCATTCTCGGCGAAGACTTTGTTGTAGGCACATAAGTAGAAGAAATGTAAACTTGCGATTTCATTGATGCCGTGCATACAGATCTAGTCAACCGTACATGTATCTCCTTACAGATACAGTCCACCGAAAACCCTACTGCAGGAACAACCCTTGGAATAATCAAGACAAATTGCAGACCCAATGACCATATCATTCCAATGAGCTCAAGGCGCAGCCTGGCTAGTGCTCTATATCATATCGTACAGCTTTTGTCTTTAAGCCTAATCACTGAACGCCCCTTGTACCGCCCATCCTTTCAATGTTGCTCATCATTTTACTCTTCCCACTACCAGCCCTAGCGAGTCCACTAGGCTTGCTAAGCTTGCTCTCCGAGTACATGCCAGGCGCTGGTGCTCTGAGGCCAGTCGGTCTTGAAAGGCTCTTGCGGAAGTCCTCAACTACACCTTGCGGGACACTATCCGTTGCCTGCAACGACAGCATCTCATCGACAGCAGCAACCAGCTCTCCTTTCTCCACCCTCTCCATCTCAAGCTCCTCCAGTATCCTCGCGTGGTCCTTCTTGACAGTCTGCATTTCCATCTCCAGCCCCTTGACTCTTGCGACCTGCTCCTCCGTCTCAGCCCTCAGCTTCTCAATCTCGGCTCTCTTCTCCTCCATCTCGACCTTGCCCGCACCCAATTCTCCAGAGAACGTCTCATCCCTGCTCGTCCTCAAATCCTCGTTCAATCTCACTGCCTCGTCCAATTTGACCTGCAACTCAGCGACTTTCTTCTCCCCTCTCGCTTCATAGCTCTTCTTAAGCGTCGCCACCTTCGTCTCATGCTTCTTCTTATACACAGAATGCAGCTCCCGACTGACCTGCTCAATCCTCTGGTCCAATTGCAACCCAACCAATCTCTGCACCTCATCCTGCACACTGCCCTCCACGCCCTCTCCACCCGCGACACGCTCAATCATCTCCCCTACCCGTCTCTCGGCGTCCTCCGCTCTCCTCTCCGCCTCCTCAACCCGTGAGACCAACCCCTCCCTCTCACCCTCCATCCTCAACACCTCCTCCCTCACAGTCCCTAACACCCTCTCCACCTCCTCCCCTCGCCTCTCCCAGCTCTCCTTCTCCCTCTCCGCCTCCTCCCTCTTGATCCTCTCCAACCTCCCTACCTCCTCCGCCTCTCCCACCCTCCGCTCCGCATCTTCAAGCGCCTTCTTCAAGCTCTCTACCTCTGCTTCCTTGCCAGACAATTTCGCTTTGACACTACTAATCTGACTCGCGAACCCACTTTTCAAAGCCTCGACTTCCCGCGCCGAGAAGCTAGGTGCTGACCGTGGTGTAGGAGGCGGTGGCAGCTCGAAGTCAAGCAGGTTCATGAGATTGGACTGCTTGCTGCCTGTTGCGGTGCCGAAGTCGGACTGGCGCGAGCGGGCAGGCGAGCGCTGGTTGTTGATGTAGGAGAGGAGGTTGGATTCTGTGCGGGAAGGGGAAAGGCCGGCGCGGTGCGGGGAGCGCGAGCTGGAGTAGGGGAGGGGCTCCATTTGTTGGGTGAAGTCGATGAGGAGGCTCGTTGTCTCGTTGTTGTTTGTGTTGGAGAGCGTACCGTTGCGGGGTCGTCGGGGTGTGGGAGATGGCGAGCGGGATGGGGATACGCGCTTCTTTTGCCGTGGAGTGTTATTTGTGCTGCTATTCTCGATGTGTGTTTGGTAGAGAGGTTTGGTAGGTGATTGGCCTAGTTTGGCAAAGAGGGTCATCTCTGGTACGGCAGAGAAGGTAGAGAAGCAGGTGTCGTCTATGTTGGTGTCTTCGGGGATTATCTCGGAGACGGTGCTCGAAGTGGTATTATTTCGAGACGGCTTTGGGCGGGATGGCGTCTCCTCGCTGTGAAAGCCTCTGGAGCTGGCGGGCCTCTTCGCTGTCGACGTGGCTGGCGAAGGGGCTGGCTTGGTAGTTGATGGTGGAGGCATCTGTTCTCGCGCGGAGGCTGGTGTGGGCTTTGTTGCGGTCATAGATTCTGGCTTCTCGAATGGCGTCTCGAACGGCGTCTGAGAGGCCGCACTAGGTGTAGAATCCTCAGGTCGGGCATTCTCCTTATCAATCTCCATGATGACCTTTGGGGGAGCTACCGGTGTTTGTTGTACGTCGTTGAAGATTGCGTCTATCTCTGGGTCTGCAGCACTACTGTGCATGGATTTGCTGGCTGCTCGACTGGTTTCGCCCACCTCCGAGATGAAGGGCGAGCTGGGTGGACTGGCATCATCCCAGATAATGATGGAGTCGTTCTGCATACCGGCAGCCATTGAAGAATACGTCAAGCTGTCCGACACAGCTTATGACAGGGATGGCGTGGCTTCGTATTGTCGATGGCGGTCGCGAAGCTGGTCCTGATTAGTGTTGACAGGAGTGTTGACAGACGAAAACACTGGTTGCTGCCCGCCAAGCCCTTCTCGCCGACTCGCCGACTTCGCACTCAATCGGCCCCAGGGATCACCGCATTGCCACTTGCGTGTTCCCAGCAAAGGACAGAAACTTTTCAGCTTGTTGAAAGCTTCTCGAGGACAAGCTTGATGATCCCGTCGTATACCCGTCGGATGTTTGCCGTCAAGAAATGGTAATTCGATCTCGGATCCCAACGGAACTCCAGTTCACGGTCGATCGTCCCTGTCACTGCGAAGCAAAGCGATGATGTTGACAGGCCGTCATGGTACACCGTCCCCGAAAAATAACAGGGTCTCGGCACGATCATCTCACTTCGAACATGGGCAACAACATCTCCCCGAGACGCAAGCTTGGATAAGTACGGACAGAATTAAGATAGCAGTGTAATATCGGACAACATCTTGCGGTTTCTGAGTTCGTTACCACTATGGTCGAATCAGGGAGCTGTCGGTAACAGTGTGACTGAAGATGAAGCTGAAGATCAATCTCGGCTATCGCGGCCAGTACCGTGGGGATTGCTCGCTCTATTCTCGCCTCATAGCATGCAGTGCTACATAATGCCTCACAGTTACGAATTCTGCAGAGTAGACGTCATCGTCATACATACTCGAGCCAATGCATGTTTATAAGACTTCTGGTATTCAGTATTCACGCATTTCCTTTTCTGCCATTGCATTCCAATTTCCATACAGATAATCCTTCCTCCTACACATACACTTAGTCATTCTCCATAGCAAGCATGTCACAAGTCGAGGACACAAGGCACACTATTCCCCTGCCGAAGGTGGTAGATGAAATTGCAGAAAACCACCCCGATCAGACATGGATGTACATCCCCAAGAATGACAATGTGCGGAACGGGTACAGAGAAGTCAGCTTCTCTCGATTAGCCAGAGTTGTCAACAAGATGGCAAGATGGATTGAACGTACAGTCGGCACAAGCGATTCGCGAGAAACTATTGCTTACATGGGCACCAACGATACACGATACATCATCACGGTACTGGCTGCGCTCAAGACTGGCTATAAGATCATGTTAACGTCCACTCGAAACAGCGTTGAGGGTCAACGGTCACTGGTCAAAGCAACAGACTGCAAGAAGTTCTTATACTCCACAGAATTGAAGAAGCAAGTCGCCTCGATCGAAGACGCGGACACGCATCTGGACATGTACCAGATCCCAGAATTCGAGGAGATACTCAAACAGCAGGAGGGTGGAGAGCATTACGAGGGCAGGTTCAGTGATGATCCCAACGAGCCGGCCATCATAATACACACTTCTGGCAGCACCGGCCTTCCAAAGCCGATACCCCTCAGGAATGGATATCTTGCAACAGTGTACCGCATATATCACACCCCCACACCCCGACACACTGTCGCCAAGAAGATCTGGGACGAGCGACCAATCTTTGCTGCTTTGCCCTGGTTCCATGCCATGGGCCTTTTCATGATGCTTCGATCTTTATACAATCATGGCCCGCTAGTGCTTCCACCTAGCGCGGTCAGTCCTAACGCAGAGGGAACGATTGAGATGATCAAGGCAGCAAAGCCGAAACACGGTTTCTTCGCACCTTCCATTCTGGAAGACATGGTCGAGATTGAAGGCGGTCTTGAAGCTTTGAATACCATGGAGGACGTCTACTTTGCTGGTGCACCTCTTTCTCACGAAGTTGGTGACCGTATCGCACGACTACCAGGCACCAAGCTGCAAACGATCATTGGGTCTACGGAAGCTGGCATCACCGACAGCTTTGTGAACGAAGCCGACGAAGACTGGGAATACTTCGAGTGGTGCCCTTACACAGGCGCCGAGCTTCAGCCTCAAGGCGATGGCCTCTCTGAGCTAGTTATCAAGAATCAGCATGGCATTCTGCAAGGAGCTTTCTTCAGTTTCCCCGATGCCGAGGAGTGGAGGACCAAGGACTTGTACGAGGAACATCCCAAGAAGCCTGGTCTCTGGCGATACAAGGGCCGGAATGACGATGTCATTGTCCTTAGCAACGGCGAGAAGTTTGGACCAGTTGATTTGGAGAAGACAGTAGAGGCCCATCCCGCTGTCAAGGGTGCTCTGGTAGTCGGGCAAGGCCGTTTCCAAGCCGGAGTCCTCATCGAGCCTGAATCCAGACACGCTAAAGAAGCGCAGCAGGACCCAGGCGCGTTCATCGACACCATCTGGCCTGCTGTCGAGAAAGGCAACGGCACAGTCGCTGCTCACGGGCGCGTCTTCAAGTCCAAGATCGCCATCGCAAAACCCGACAAGCCTTTCGTCCGTGTAGCCAAGGGCAGCATCATGCGGCGACAGACCAACAACCTCTATGAAAAGGAGATCGACGCACTATACAGTAATGAGTCCTACGCGGACCAAATCGCGAACCTGGATCCCACGGCCACCGACGAGCAAATCAAATCCACAGTCCGCACAGCACTCGGCCTCGCCCTCCCCGACGTCCCCTCGGACATCGACGACACCGCCGACCTCTTCAACTACAACATCGACTCACTGGGTGTCCTCGGCCTCGCTTCAGCTCTCAACCACGCAATGCCCCACGGCGAAAACATCATCAGGCCACGCACGCTCTACTCGAACTCCACGATCAACGGCATCGTCTCCGCCATCTCCTCCCTCCTCCACGGCTCCCAAACCACCACCAAATCCCGCAAAGACCGCATGTCCGCCCTGCTTTCCAACTACACCTCCCACCTCCCACCACGCATCGTCCCCTCCCCGACCCCACAATCCCACACCGCCATCCTAACAGGCAGCACCGGCAGTCTCGGGACCTACATCCTCGCCGTCCTCATCGCCTCCCCGCACATCAAGAAAATCTACTGCCTAAACCGCTCCGCCTCCGCCGCGTCCCGACAGACCACCGCCTTATCATCGCGCTCTCTACCGTCCGACCTGAGCAAGGTCGAGTTCCTGCACGCGCCATCCCTCGGCGAACCACGCTTCGGTCTGGAGGAAGCGAAGTACGCCGAGCTGCGCGACACGGCGACCGTGTTCCTGCACAACGCGTGGGCGGTAGACTTCAACATGAGCCTCGAGAGTTTCGAGGACCCACACATCAAAGGCGTGTGGCGCGCGGTAGAGTTCAGTGCCGGAGCGCGGTACACGCCGCGGATCGTGTTCGTGTCGAGCATCGCGAGCGTGGGGAACTGGTACGGGAGTGTGGGGAAGGGCAGCGGGAAGGCGGTGCCGGAGGAGCTGTTGGGCGACGACGAGGTGGCGCTGCCGCAGGGGTATGGCGAGAGTAAGCACGTTGCTGGGAAGCTGTTGGATGCTGCGGCTGAGACGTCGGGGGTGCCGGCTACGGTGGTCAGGGTGGGGCAGTTGGCGGGTCCTGTGGAGGGGCATGGAGAGTGGAATCGCCAGGAGTGGTTGCCTAGTTTGGCCAGCTCTAGTCAGGCGCTGGGGAAGGTGCCGAGGAGACTGGGGAATATGGATGTTGTGGACTGGGTGCCGGTTGATGTGGCGGCGAGGGTTATGGTTGAGTTGGCGACAGGGGGAAAGGTGGATGAGAAGATGGGAGATGAGAGGGCGGGGGTCTTCCATTTGGTGAACCCGAAGACGGTCAGTTGGCAGGAGTTGTGCCCGGTTGTGCAGGAGTACTATAAGGGTAAGGGGGTGGACTTGGAGGCGGTCGAATTTGGAGAGTGGCTGGAGGCGCTGAAGAAGGTGCCTGCTACTAGGGAGGACGCGGAGAGGGTGCCGGGTGTGAAGTTGGTGGACTTCTATGAGGGATTGGCGGCGCCGCAAGGTTTGCCAAGGTTGATGACAGAGAAGACGGAGGCGAGCAGTGATACTTTGAGGAATTCGGAGCCCGTGACGGCAGCCATGATGAAGAAGTGGTTGGATCAGTGGGCGTTCTAGGTATGTGTATTTACAGGTAGCGGACAGTAAACGAGGGCATTTGCGAGGTAGCGGAAAGACTGCATGGAAGCAATACTTGATACCTACATTGTTCGAATTCTTCTATGCTTACATGGTGCACTACTGTCAAATGTGATTTCGTGGTTCAATGTGATAAAATTGGAGGTTAGTGCCATACTGCTGTAGAGATGCTTCGAAAGGGCATACGATAGTCCGTTCACATGCATGCCGTGGCGTGAACCATTGTTACAAGCTAGCTGAAGTTGACGTACAGTGGTGGGCTGCAGCTCTAACAGGAGTGCAGGAGCTCGCTGCGAGCTGTGTAGACAGCTGCGTCAGGAAGCCGCGTGGGGTTCCCCCCATCAGGCTCTGATTTTTGTTGATGTCGCAGGATGTGCTCGAGTGGAGATCAGCCTTTGAAGACGCGAGTGACTGCACGGTATGTAATTTTTTTTCTTCTGGCATGACGGCCAAGTCCTGACATGCTATTACTGTCGACTGGCGCCAGCTGCAGGTCCCATTTCGATCCCGTGAGATGGCAGCCGAGTGGACATTTCAGTGGATGGTCAATCTGCATGCAATGTCAAAAGCCGACCAATGGCATTTGACAGGTCGGCGGTGTTTCAGCCGACCTTTCGTGTGCCACGGAGCAGGGACTTTTGGCCTGTTTTGGGACCTCTTGGGACCTGAAACGAGGGCCGTTGGGGCCAGTGCTCGCCGAAAAGGCTTGCGTAGCGTGCAGATCACACGAGATCCCGGCGCCGACTGCGTGCCTTGTGCCTGGGGACGGGTGAGGCGCGTTTGAAGACGGGAGGGCAAGAAATATTTCTCGTCCCTCTCACATCACATCAACACGTCTCTCTCGCACACAAACTTCTGTCGTTCTCGTATTGTCTATTTGGGCACTTCCTCACTGCAGGTGTCTTGCCTTCACGTCATCGGTGGGCGCAGGTTCGTTCGGACACACGGCTCGTATTCGTTGAACCTAATTCGGTCGTTTTCTGTTTAATCACTTGCATCACTCCTCCAATTCGAGGCCGATAGCTCATACCGCGCAAGCCGCGAAGAACACGATTCGAAGTTTTGACAACACAAAATTTCGGTCATTACTGCCAACGACCACTCTCTTGTAACGCAATCGCCCTCCTTGGAACCATCCCCGCACTTTGAAGAGCCTGGGAGAGCTTTCATAAAATGGCGAATCGCGGTGACGCAACCGTGAACATTCCTCTCAACCAGGTTCACAGCAACCATGATGACTACACCAGGAGCGACAGCATCACACCCCTGAGGTCCAAGGAAGCTGCCTCGACTCCTCCCTCGGCGCGAAAGGGACACTTCGGTCACAGAGTAAGAAGAGACCCGGCCGCCCAGGGCAAGGTTATTGGATATGATGGAGAGGAGGATACTCTCAACCGTGTGGGCAGATTCTACAAGCGGGTCTTGGAGTTCAGCATCATCACTCGCTACTTCATTTACGTCGCCCCCGTCGCCCTTCTCATCGCTATTCCTATCATCGTTGGAGCCACTGCTGCACCAAACGCGAGGATTGGTTCCGTCCCCATTGTCTGGTTCTTCACCTGGATCGAAGTTCGTAAGTAACAACATATTCCAGACCATATCTCCAAGCTACTAACACCACACCAGTCTGGCTCAGTTTGTGGGTCTCCAAAATCGTCGCTCACTTCCTCCCCTCGGCTTTCCAGATCCTGGCCGGGGTAGTAAGTTCCGGAACTCGCAAGTACAGCCTTCTCATCCGCGCCGTCCAGATACCTCTCAGTTTGGTCGGTTGGGCAGTCACCTCGCTAGCTACTTTTGTACCTTTGATGACCAAGAACCCGGATGCCAGAGCTCGCAATGACGAAACACCAAAGAATTGGATGAACATTGTGCAGAATATTCTCGGAGCATGCGTGGCAGCCTCTCTGATTTTGCTGATCGAGAAGGTCTTCATTCAGCTCATCAGCATCAACTACCACCGCAAGCAGTTCAACGCAAGAATCAAGGACAACAAACGTAATGTTCACATCCTCGGCCTCCTTTACGACGCTTCCAGGAACTTGTTCCCCATGTATTGCAACGAGTTTGCCGAGGAAGATTACACCATTGCTGACCAGCTCAATCTCCGTAAGGTCCTCGGAGGAAAGGACAAGACCGGTCACGCGCGATCAGGTTCTGCAACTCCTATGCGCTTCCTCCAAGACGTCGGTCGTATCGGTGACAAGGTCACATCTGTCTTTGGCAACGTTGCTCAAGAAATCACTGGCAAGCAGGTCTTCAACCCTAACAGCGCTCACTCTATCGTCATCGAGGCTCTTGAGAAAAAGGCCCCAAGTGAGGCTTTGGCCCGCCGTCTCTGGATGTCATTCGTCATTGAAGGCAAAGACTCTCTCTACATGGAAGATGTCGCCGATGTCATGGGTCCCGAACATCAAGAAGAGGCAGAGGAAGCCTTTACAGCTCTCGACCGCGACGGTAATGGCGACATTTCTCTGGACGAAATGATCTTGACCGTTGTCGAGTTCGGACGTGAGCGCAAGGCCATTGCTACGAGCATGCACGATGTCGACCAAGCCATTACCGTTCTCGACCGCCTTCTCTTGACTGTGGTCGCAGTCGCAACTGTCCTGATCTTCATCGCTTTCCTCAACCGAAACTTCGTCACCACCCTCGCTACCGCCGGTACTGCCTTGCTCTCGCTGTCTTTCGTCTTTGCTGGTACTGCCCAAGAAGTCCTCGGCAGTTGCATCTTTTTGTTCAGCAAACATCCCTTTGATATTGGTGACCGGGTGGAGATCACCAAAGAGCAGCTTATTGTCGATCACATCTCTTTGCTCTTCACTGTTTTCCGTCGGGTAACTGGCGAAAACTGTGGAAGACTCGTTCAGATCCCGAACATTGTGCTCAATGGTCTTTGGATTGAGAATGTTACACGATCAAAGGCCATGAAGGAACAGCTCTCGCTCATGATCTCCTACGATACAAGCTTCGAGGATATTCAGCTGCTCAAGAATGAGTTGCTGACCTTTGTCCGAGACAAGGAGAATTCCCGCGATTACCAGCCTGATCTCGAAGTCGAAGTCCTTGGCACTTCTGATCTCAGCAAGCTCGAATTGCGTGTCGAGATCCAGCATAAGAGCAACTACTCCAATGAGACACTCCGGGCTGCTCGCCGATCAAAGTTTATGTGCGCTCTTGTTGCCGCCCTCCGACGCGTTCCCATCTTTGGTCCTGGTGGCGGTGCAGACCCTCTCGGCAGCGCTGCTAACGCCTCTTACAGTGTCGCTATCCAACCAGAAGACGCCGAATCACGCAAGGATGCCGCAGCCAAAGCTAAAAATGAAGCTCGTCTAGTGCCAGTGCGCCCAGAGGGCACAGAAGATGACACTCTCCTCCGCAAGCGCAGCTCCCGCTCGACTGGTCAGGATCGGAACAACGCCTTGGGTCTGAGCAACACTCAGGCAGCTGCTATTGACGCTTTGAATTCACGCGACCCAACCAGCGACTTCGCCCGTGACGAGGCGTGGTCCGGTACTCGTGACGAAAGTACTACCACCATCGGCGAGCGCCAAAGTATCGACCGCCGAGACGAGGACAACATCAAGGGCCTCCTCCGCCGCGAATCCACCCGCGGTCGTCGCAAGGCCAGCAGCACAGAGGTCACCAGCCCGCCCGTTGGGTACGCAATGGGTTCGCCTCAGTACCCCCAGCAGACTACATCAAATGATTACGCCCAGGGACCTTACTACCCACAACAAGCCACTGGAGCAAGGCCGCCTTTGACCACTATCAACAGCATGAGAAGCTACACCACTACCCCCGCTTCGCCCCAACCTCAAGGCGGACTGGCCCCTGCTCCCTCTTATGATGCAAGCGGGCCTCTCCCTTTGACCCCAGGTCAGGGCGGTCCACCCCGTCGCAGCCCCAGCAACCCCTACCGCCAGCCGTCTCAGACCAGTCAGCCTGGTTCCGTGCCCCCGCTTAGGAAGCCTGCTCCGGGCGAAAGTGGCCCCCAATACCGCCGTGGCTCGTACGAGGATGTGTGAAGGGACCCGAGGTACGGAGTTGCATCAAACTTAATAATGTGATATGAAGCATGCGAACATGCCAGAATGGAGTCTACGTGGAGAATAAGAGAATGGTTCCAACAAAAAGTTTATATTCTAGATTGGGGGCGGACGACACTTGCATGTGTTATGGTCGCGATATGATCATGACTGGCATGGATAGATTTAGGGTGGCATACTAGTGCAGCTATGTCGTAATGTCCTTTGGATTAGATTGAGGATATGAAAAGAATGAAAGATTATTATCATACACTCGTGTCTCTCTTTGCAACCAGCACACTGTAGAAGACTGCGCCAAACTTGAAAACCCATCATCACTCCTCCACAGCGCCAGCGAAATCCTTCAAGAAAGTCCACTTGACCTTCTTCGCCAGCCCCTTCTCATACCAATCATTCATATTCTTAGGAAAAAGATCCAGAGTATCAATAACATGATCATCATGCGCAATCAGCACAAACACATTCTCATGCGCATCAAACTCCTCGACCCCCTCAATCGACCAATTGCACTGCCCCAAATCATGCGCGAACTTCTCCGTAACGAGGTAAAACGGCTCCGTCGCGCTCCCACTCCGATGCGCCTTTTGCAATAACCCACCAGGGCACACGGCCCGGCCCCCAACAGGCGACGGCGCCAACTCCGCGGGCAAAGGCAGGTACGGCGTAGGCCTGAACTCGCCGCCGTGATGGCACGCGTCGCCGCCCATGAAGACGAAGGTGGAGTCGGCACCGCCGCCGGCGCCGCCGCCGCCCGTCGTCCTCGCGAGCCCGCACATGTGCCCCACCGAGTGGCCCGGGGTGTCGAGGAGGTAGAAGCTGCCGTCGCCGAAGTAGTCGTAAGCATTGAAGCGGCCGATCTTGAGGCCGTGGCCGTCTTTCTCCATGTTCACTTCGTGCACGGTGCGGTCTTTGAAGTCCTCGGCTGTGACGGGGGCGTCGGCGCGGTCCGGGTAGCCGGGGAGGTATTGCGCTTGGAAGCCGGGGCCGACGACGAGCGAGGTTGACTTGGGGAAGGTGGACATGTCGCCTACGTGGTCCCAGTGATGGTGGGACCAGATGACGGCCGAGATGGCGCCACCGGCTACGTCGACGCCGTTGTCTTGGAGCACTTCGGAGATGTTCTTCTTGATGTCGACTGACCAGTTGAGCTCCCTGATCTTGTCGGCTATTGACTTGGGGAGGTTCTGCCAGTCTTTGCGGGTGCCGAGGTCGAACATGACTTGCTTGCCGGAAGGGTGCTGGATGAGGAAACCAAAGGCGGGACATGTTAGGGATTCTTTGCCTTTGTAGTCGGGTTGGAGGAAGGGGCCCATGGGGAGCTTGAGGTATGTTGTGCTGTTCAGAGTGAGATTCAGGTTGGGAGTACGAATTGGAGCAGTACTTACCTGTCCACGCATGATACTGTTACTGTCGAGTCTGAGGACGGCACATTTAGATCAGGCGGGGGTTTGGGGGCAACTAGATATTCTCCGGCCATGGTGATAACTGGGGATGAGAAGAGGATATTGTTGTGCGTTGATGCTTGCTATATTCACAATGATCTGAGGACAAGAGGACTGAAATGTAAGGGACAATAATTACTGTCATGGTTCAATTACCTTGGATACTTTCCTTACGGCGGCTACACGTGCCGAATAGAGTTGATGAGGTGAGGTGACGGTTGTGTGAGGGAGAAGATCTCTCGACGTCATCCGTGGTGACATGCGGGTTGTCTCAAAAAGGCAACTCGGAGATATCATTAACCTCAACCCATGACGGAGGTGTACTTACGTAGCAATGCATTGACTACCAGACCAGCGTTTGAGTTCAAACTGAAGGAGCCTCACAGTATGCCTACAAATAATTGTACTACCCATTTGACCTGATAGTCTCGGCTTCCACTCTAGTTCAAGAAGCTGAGCGATACTGACCGCGATGAATGAACAAGAGCCGGCAAGCACAACAAGTATTAGCAACATTGACATAGAGCCAAACTACTTTAGACTTCGGTAACATGCCTATCATATTCAACCTTTACCCCCAGCAGCAAGCTTACACCTATCCTCCCACCCCTCAACCAGATACTCACACTCTTTCCTTCGATGCCTACTCGGCAACCCCTTACACAACCTCTGTTTCAACCTATTATGCTCGTCATGACACCATTCTTTCCCCGGCTTACTCGGTACCCCGGGCAATACCGGCGTGGTGTCCGAGGGCGGCAGTACCGTCGGCCTGGGCGGCACCGATGTCAACCATGCCGCCGTAGCGGTGGGCCCCGGATTCACCGTATTACTGGGGTCCGGCCTCTGCGCCTCGACCGCATTCAGGATCTTCCTCGTCTCCGCGCACTTCGGGACATACTCCTCCACCAGCGCTTTGCACTTGTAGTGGTGCGCTTCGGCCTCGTTCAGACACGCTTTCTTGTCGCGTTTGTGGTAGGCACCGCATTTGGACTTTTCGGCTTGTTCGAGAGACTCGCATTTGGATTTGCGCTTTTTGGCCTGTTTCTTGCAGAAGTGGTCGTGCCAATTTTCGCCGTCGTCTTGGGATGCTGCTGAGGGGTTAGTGTTTCTGTGATGCGGCATTGGGACAGGGGGTGGTCACCTTTCCCTTTGATCTCGTCTAGGACCTCTTTATACCCGCCGTGGCCTGTCACGGCTTTGTATTTCAGTCGCTGATCCCAATTGCAGACGGTCTTGTGAGGCTCGTTGTCGCGATGGCCGCATATGTCGCCCGTTCTGATGCAGTGGTGGTGCGTATGGCAGCGGTGCTCGCCGACGTGGTGTTTGTGGAGTTGTGCAGAGATGATACACTTCTGTTTGTCTTGGTCACAGGTGCCCATCGTATATGGTATGGCGTCTATGATCTCGAGGATGGTTATGAGGATACCGATGACTGTCATGGGAATGTTAAGCATATCAATGACGTTGAGCAGGATGGACAGGTCAGCAAGCAGAATACTTGCTGTCTCCGAGATAGGTAAAATAGCGGCTCTGAGACCCGTTGCCGTTGCGGTTTCGTCGACCAGTCCGATGACATCGGCGGGTGCTCCAGCTGCGAACAGGGCTTGTGCTTGCACAGCGGGCTCGATACCGGCCATTTCTGGGAATGCGTCGAGTAGAGACGCACCAGCTCTTAGCTTTGCGGCGCCTTCAGTGATATCGGAAGTGACAGCTTTGGGCATGCCTGGTATTTCCGGCTCACCGGGCGGCGGAGGCGGCTTGGGTACCTCTGGCGAAGGTGGTTTTGGCTCGGAGGCCTCGTGTCCAGGGATGTCAGGTTTGGGAACTTCTGGCTCTGGAGGCTTCGGCTCGGGCTCTGAAGGAGGTCTCTCGTCCGGGTCGATCGGTTTACCCGCATCACTTGGGGATCCCTCAGACTGAGGAGGCTTACCAGGTAAGTCTTCCGCGCTCACCATCCGTGCATATTGCGTACTCTGTCCCTTGACCACCCTTGTAGCCTTGCGAAAGCGTCGCATTGCCCAGTCCTTGAAGTTGCGGTACCAGTCTTTCATCCTCTCCAGCCGTAGCCGCCCTTTACTGTTGTCGAAAGAGGAAGCCATGTCTTCCTCCGGCGGAAGGGAGGCCATGTCTGAAGACGCCTCGTTGAACGGCTCTGGCGGCAGCTCTTCGTAGGGTCCCTCCCCGAACTCCTCCTCGAGGGTCGGCAATTTCTCCGCCGGGCGCTGTCCCTTCGGTTTCTTCAACTTACTCTTAGTTCGATCGGGATTGGGCCTGTCGACGGGTTTCTGGTTTGGTTTATACTTTGGATCCCATACGTGATCGGGATCTCCAAGCAATGAAGCTATCTTCGCGTGGCGCAACATTGTCTCGACGCCAGGGACAGAACGGCTGTCCTTGAGTACGCTTTCAAGCATCCTGTACCGGGTCCATGGAGCGTAGGAATTCAGATTGGCGAAATGATTGTAAAATGTGGCACCACGAATGGGATTCTTTGCGTATATCTTCGCCACTTCCTGCCAGGACCCGACTATCTTTGCTGGATCCCTGGGTATCTTGACGATCCATCGTGCAGGACCGTCAGCCCAAGCGGGCCCTGCACGCTCATAGAGTCGCCTTCCGACATGGTCTTCAGCAAGGCAGTGGGAAGGGGCTTTAGGTATGATAGCGCCAAAAGACAACCCCATCAATATCTGCCAAGTAAGGAAGATTGTAAGACGTCGCAAGATGAGAAAAGAGGGTATGGTGGTGCCGACCATGTTGAAGTTCGCAAGACCCGCCGCAATTGTGACAAGTCAGACATGCTGGGTGGCCTCGCAGTCACCGTCGACACATTTCACCAATCTCACCGGCAAGTGTGAAAAGGAACCATGATACCGCGCATGCCTCGAAAATTCACGGGCTGTCATGCTTTTTTGGTGGTGCTTGATTGCTAACCAAAGAAATGTGATGTTGCTAGCAGAGACATTAGGAAAGATAAAAATGTTAGAATTCATTTCTCATTGGACGCAGAAAGACCGATGTTAGCAGAGGCATTAGGAAAGATGAAAATGGTGGTTTTCATTTCTCTCATTGGACGTGGAAAGACCGATAAGCTTGATGGGAAATAAATATACCTCGCAAAAGAAATGCCATACGTCAACTCTACTGTGCTGCCACAGTGGCTTGCGCAAATCATTTTACGATGGAATACAAGTCATCAGTCCACTGCATTCGGACGAATTTATCAGCTCCATGAACCAGGCTTGTCTGAAGGGATGTCTCGTGGAGATGAGGCGAGATTGTGATAGTACTCCTGAAGCTGGTTGGTAGTGACGCGGATGACGAAGTGCATTGGTAGGAGATGTCGTCTCGTATCCTCGTATGTTCTCGTAGTCTTGAATGAATAGTAACGTCTGATCCTTCGATGTGTCTTGCGAAAGTTCTTCCGCATAACAGAGAGCGTCTGAACGGATGAAGAGATGAGGTGAAAATTATGAAGCTGTGCATAAGTATAATGCAAACCGTGATGATGTGCAGCTAGCCTGCCTTCGGCAAAAGATCGACCTGGCATGTGAAATCGTCCCAAGCTATCTCATGACGGCTACATGACTCTCCTTTACTCTTCCCATTTCTTCCAATACCGTATTTTCCTTCCCATTCGAGCAACGGCATTCTACCAATAGCCATTCCACAGTCGCTAGAGCTTCTTAGGGAAATTTCGGACGTTTGCATTCTGAGACATTCGCGGGGCCACATCTTTCGACCTCGGCATCTTTGAGCCGCAAATAGTGAGGATAAGAACATATAGGAACAGCAAGGGCTCGGCAAACTCTCTGGGATTATACAAGCCGCCGCCAATATGGAGGACGCATCGTACGCATCGCTAGCAAAGTTCTTGCTCCCAAAGGTCCCGTCTATGCTCCGGGCTGCGGCAGCACATTCGCTTTACCTCTCACCAACCTCGACAAAATGGGATCTCCACACTGCGATACAGGTATCCGTCTTACGGTCCATCATGATCAACCCAAATCCAGGTCCACTCGGTAAGACGCAAGGAATGACGTTGAAGGACGCCGGTCCTAAAGGCAAGCTCTGGACCGCTCCAGCTACGATTCCAGCACCTAGCGATGATGGCACACGGGAGGCCATTTTCAAAGCAATCAGCGACATGGGGGATGGGGAAGAGACGTACACAAAGCCGCTAAACGCCGATATACCAGTGGAATGGACAGGCTTCCGCTCTGACGCAAAGACCGCAAATGATCCCCATCCCGAGGGCTTCACGCCGAAAGAACGCTACGACAAGCTCATGGCCGACCCAAACCGCACCTCCGATACCACAATCCTCTACTTCCACGGCGGCGCCTACTATCTCTGCGGCTTTGCCACGCATCGCGTCCCCATCTCGCGTCTCGCAAAAGCTAGCAATGGCCGAGCCCTCGCGGTCCAATACCGTCTAGCTCCCCAGGCCGCATTTCCCTCGCAACTGATCGACGCGCTAAACGCCTACCTCTACCTCCTCTACCCCCCGCCCGGCTCCCTCCACGACCCTGTGTCCGCTTCCTCTATCGTATTCGCTGGCGACTCAGCAGGCGGCAACCTTTCTTTTGCCCTCCTGCAACTCATCCTCCAACTCCACCGCACCACCACAAACCCCACAGTATCCTACAACGGCGAGACCGTCCCCGTGCCCCTCCCCGCCGGCGTCTCCGGTCTCTCCGCCTGGCTTGATATCGCCCGCTCCTCTCCATCCCTCCTCAGCAACGCAAAATACGACTACCTCCCGCCACCCGCGGCCGAGGACGCCAAAGTCCCCTTTCCCAACGACGACGTCTGGCCCACGAACCCACCCCGCGGCGACGTCTTCTGCGATCTGTCACTGCTGGATCACCCGCTTGTGTCGCCTCTGGTAGCAAAGGACTGGTCCGGTGCGCCGCCACTGTGGATCATGTCGGGTGACGAGATGCTGTATGATGAGGACGCGGTGGTGGCTGTTCGGGCGAAAGAGCAGGGCGTCACGGTGCAGTGGGAGCATTATGAGGCTATGCCGCATGTTTTCAGCATGTTATTGCCGCATTTGGAGACGAGTACGAGCTGTTATAGGAATTGGGGGGCTTTCGCGAAGGGGTGCGTGGAGGGGAAGGTGGAGCCCAAGAGTATCAGGATTTTGGCGAGAAGTGGGAAGGAGGAACAGGTGGAATTGGCGACGGGCAAGGAGGCGTCGTTTGGGTTTGAAGATGCTGTGGAGAATGTGCGGAACGCGAAGGAACGGAGGTTGAAGGGGTGGGAGAAGGAGGCCAAGGCGTTGCCCAAGCCGAGTCTATAATAGCCATATATGTGAGACGTGGGATTAATAGCGCGGAGTTGGATAAGATGGTCCATATAGTAGAGATTGGCTTTGTTGTACATAGTTGGTAGCTGCTGTTTGCGCCGGGTATCTAGAGTCATGACTGTCGTAATGAAGATATCTATACACCAAATGCTTATTCCAGAATGCCATCCGGCTCGCCCGGTAGTCGCTTAATACGTTTCTGCTCCCAGTTCTCCAGGTCCTTGTTGGCAAGTCTCTGTGTGCTTTGTCAGTATAGCTCTTGAGAATGCATAGATATCTAGACGGACGTAGTATTCTTCCTTGAGATCCACCTTCCGCTTGTTCGCGCCAATGCCCAGACCTTCTTCTCTTGACAGCTGCTTAACCTTATTGTCGTGCCTTTCGTAACGTAGTGCGGTAGCCGGCGTGAGAAAGAACGAGCCTGCTAGCATGGTTGCGATGAATGGCAGGCCGAAGAGCAGGAATGGATGTCGTGCTACTGCAGCTCGCATTTTCACAGCAGAGCTTGATGAGGGCTGAAACTTTTTCGACTGGAAGACCGCCATGATTGTGAACTGTGAGGCTATCTGTGTTCGAAGGTTGACAGGCTAGGTCTGTAGCGACAGCAATGAGAGCAGAGCTTCTCAAAGAGGTCCTTCTTGAAGCCGACGTTTGGCCGGAAATTGATCACGTGCTTTCGTGACTTTGTCCGCGTCCTATAACATCACATCAAGAAAGATTGAGTTGCTAGGCGGGAATGACTTGATGTCTACAGTTTTCTCATAAAGCCATGAGGAATCACTGGACTACTGTACATGCTACACGAGCATGGTGGGAAGAAGAAGCGTCGCCGGTGCGGTGACAAATGGAGGCCACAATGGGGAGGGTCACGATAATATACCGCCACCATCTACACTTGCCGCTCAGCTAGTACGAGAGCACGCCTCAGAGACGAGACGTGCAGTATCAAACCCGTCAGCTGCTTTCAGCCAGCTGCTGAATGAAATTCTGCATAATGATTCGACGCCGGAGACAGACTCCCAGGTCAATTACAAGGCCATAAGCGTGGTTGTGCAATTTGGACTGGACATCCTTTCAGTGGACGATGACCCATTTGCACAGGAAGCTGGTCTACTGTCACAAGCACGGGACAGTATCTCAGTCATCGAGATCACAATCAAGCGGCAACCAGAGCTGCTGTTTTTCACCCAGAACGATGGCCAATCAGCACCGATGGTCATCTGGTTGTTTGCCCGGCTCTTAAAGGCAGCAATTCATCCAAAGTATCGAGACCTTCAATTACAGGTGTCCTCGTTCCTAGCGACTATGGCAGAGATTCTTTCGCGCTCCTTAGACTACTGGCAATATGCAAAGGCAATTCATCGTCTATATCAAGATGCCGTAGATGACATCAACAACCGTCTAGAGGATCAGCCGCGCCTCTCTGCAAAGGCGGCTTCTTCTCTCAATATAAGTCTTCCTGCGGCGCGGAGTGTCAACAGGTTATGCCAGGGCTCCGGTGTTGCTATGACAATCTCTTCCGATGCACAAGTCACAGTCAGTAATCTGCGAGACGTGGTTGATGTTGGATTGATGCTCGTCGATGCATGTGGTACATTCTGCCGTGAAGCTCCGGATCAGGCAGGGAGAGGTCTTCTCAAGTGGACCAAAGAAGCTGCCTCTCTACTCAAGCGATCAATCGAGCACAATCGGGATATTCTTGGCTCTGACTATGATGCCTGCTCGGCTCGACATGTCAATATCTCGGACGACCTGGGTCAGATGTATGACTTGAATGGCTTTGGTACCAGGCTCTCACTGGCAAATTCGCGAGGTCCAGAGTCGCACGGCGCTGAGTATATTTCTGCCACTAGCATTGCGCTTGATGAGCTCCTGAGAGAGCTTGCAGTAATGACTACGAATGGTGCATCGCAACCAAGAATACCGAAGCGCACATACGCCGGACTGGAAGAATCAGAGCGAGAGCGGCTTTGGTCTGTTCTCATCATGATTCCTCGGTCTTCAGCAATCAGTACCGGATCACTCAAGCATTATGGTGCTCTTTTGGAATCTCTTCTTGATCATCCGGAGCTGAAAAGCTCCGCGCGTTGTCGCGTGCTTGCAGCACAGGCAGTCCATTCCTATGCTCAAAACTCTCGGACAGACGACTACCTTGATCTTTCAAACTCTAGTCTGGGCAGATGGTGCGTGAAATCTCTCACTCATGCATCTCGTGAGTTGAGGGCGAGTGCTGCTCGCGCATTAGTAGCCTTCTTGCGCGAGGACTTACCTGTCGACATCCGAGACAACAACCGCCGTGAGGCACTCGCAACCTTTCGCCAGCTGTCAACAAGATCCGAGACCAGTCAGCATGAGACTCTAGTGCATACTTGGGGCCAAGTAGTGCTGACATGCGGGGATAGAGAGCGCAACTTGGCATTGCTACAACTGGTGGACTACCTCGGGCATGGCAATCCCCTCATCAGCGGACTTGCCGCCTATGAGTTGGAGCGAATTGCAGAAGCTTTGAACGTGGATCCCGAGAAGCTGCTACGACCTTACTGGAAGTCGATCGCGGTCGCGACAGTACGTGACCTTATGTCTGTGCCACAGAAGACTCGGCTTCTAGCAGATTTTCTCCGAAGGACTGTCGATCAATTCCTTCTATCTACGCAAGCAGACACGATACCCTTCCTGGTGCTTACAAAGAAGAAGGATATCTTACGTCGCATCGCCGCTGCCCGATCTGCTGCAACCGTAGCTGGTAGAGCGACCGGAAATGGTGCTGGAAAGAATGGCGCGAAGACAACAGGGGCTGTTGCGTCCATTCAGAACATCATTGTCCAGCCTAGATCCAATTTGGCTGGAGTCCTTGCTTTGCTGCTATGTCAGCGCTCAGAAGACCTTGATCCGGAAGAATACATTACCGCTGTCCTGTCTGACTGTGTCCCCGAATGGACAGAACAGGAGATATCGAGTCTAATCAGGCTTGAGCCGTTCCTGGTTGTGGCCGAAATGCTCAAGACGACTGGTGACGAGGAAGACCCGGGCAGGAAACCAGCCCAATACAAAGCGATTCAGGATCTAGCTGTGATCATCGAACGCAAGTCTACTTCGTCCAGAAGTAGGCCTGCGAAGCTCCTCGGCAACTTCTTCGAGACCCACGTTCTCGGCATAATGACTCAGTTCTCGAATACCATTGAGCGGAATGATGAATATGCGATACAGCAAGAGAAAGTGCGATGCTTGAAAGGAATCGAGGAGATGGTCAACCTGGCACGAACACATATCGACATAGCCATTCCACAGATCAGAGCATGTCTCCAGTCGGCCATTGATCAAGGAGATCTGATCGACCCCGCGATATCTGCATGGCTCGCACTCATGAGTAGCTTGGACGGTGATGATGTGGTGCATCTACTCGGGCATCTCTTCTCAATCGTTGTTCAGCATTGGTCCAGCATATCTCCTGATATCCAACAGAAGACCTACGATACAGTGGCTTACCTGCTCAAGACCCACAGCGATGCCATTCGAGACGAGGTAATCATGGTTCCTTCGTTGGCGGACATACCTTTAATGTCCAAGTTCGAAGCCGAGCTCAGTCGATTGAAGTCTGGGGAAACTCCACAGCGCTTCCTTCAGTCATTCGTAGGCCGGCTGCAGGATGAAAATGCTTCAATAGTACTGCAAGCAGGACGCGAACTTCACATATGGCTGGAGCAGAACCAGAGCTTTGTACATGACGGAGCGGTCAGCGAGCCTCCTATGCCGATCGTTGTCACGGCCACCCGAAGTTTACTGGATGCATGTGTCAAGTACAACAATAGCAATCCTGCAATATCAGACGTCTGTGCGAAATGCCTGGGAGTCGTTGGCTGTCTGGATCCGAATCGCATCGAGTCAAACGTCATTGAGCCGCATATGCTAATGCTATCGAACTTTGAGCAGTCTAGAGAAGTTTGCACCTGGGTCGCCGCTCTTTTTACCGACGTCTTGGTGCCTGCATTCAAGTCAGCGACCAACGCCAGAGCCCAAGGCTTCCTCGCTTGGGTCATGCAAGAACTGCTTAAATTCGTGAAATTCGAGAACATCGATGCCGCACGGTTGCGAAGCTCGCAGACAAGCACTTCAAGTGAGGTCTGGCTGAAGATCCCGGAAAACACAAGGAACATCCTGACACCGTTCATGAGCTCAAGTTACGTCCTCAGCAGTAATATGAACGTTCAACCAGTAAATTATCCGATCTTCGCTCTTTCGGTCAAGCATGGCGAGTGGATCCGCAAGTGGGTGTACGACATGTTGTGGAGAGGGAAGGGTGACAATCCGAGACAGCTTTTCAAGACGCTTGCAAGGGTAATCCTGGCCCACGACATTAGCATTGCGAAGTTTCTTCTACCCTACGTGGCTCTGAACATTGTGCTCGGAGGAGATGTCAGGGAAGTGCAGCAAGTTGGTCAGGAGATGCTGGTTGTGCTGTCAACAGAATCAACTGAGCCGACTGAGCAAGAGGTGCTGCGACAATGCAGTGAAGTAAGTGCTTCGGCTTGACATGAACTATACTACGGCTACTGACCTTGTACAGGACATCTTCTCCATACTCGACTACATGAGCCGATGGGCACAAGAAAAGAAGCGAACACTTACGGCGGTTAGAATTCAGCTTCAGCGAGCCGGGCACTCTCCTGACGAATTCGAGGAGCTCACCACTCTTGGACAGATTGAGAGCGTCGAGAACCTCACTTCTTCGATACCAGCGAATATTATCGCTCAGCGAGCTATCGAGTGCGGGTCTTACACTCGTGCACTGTTCCACTGGGAGAACTTTATCCGGGAGCAAAAAGAGCAGCGCAACCTGGATGCCTCAGATCGGGATGCAATGTATACACGGCTACAGACCATCTATAGCGAGATCGATGAGCCGGATGGTCTTGACGGAATCGCCTCGCAGATGAACATCCTAACACCTGAGCAGCAGGCCTGGCAACATCTTCACGCAGGTCGTTGGACTGCAGCACAAAGCTGGTACGAGATTGAGCTGCTGAACAAGCCGCAAGATCGCAGTGTACAAGACGGTCTTTTGACCTGCTTACAGCAATCCGGCCAGACAAGTGAGTATACTCATCTGAAATCAGGATGTGTTCACTGACTTTGGTAGATCAAGTCATCCGCGTATCTGAAGACTTGACACGGACTGCCGATCAGTCGTGGAAACCACATCTCCTTGCATATGCGGCTGAGGCTGCTTGGACGACCGGGAGGCTTAGAGACTTTGCTGACGACATAGAAAAGGCCACTGCTGAAACGTCGGCTACGGGTTTCCCTTTGCTTCTTGGGTCAGTCTTGCTCAAGATTGAAGCTGGTGATCTGAAAGAAGCGAGCCGGAGGACTGATGTCCTGCGGACTTCGATCACAAGACACATCTCTTCGGCTAACGCTGGCTCCTTCTCAGCATGTCACGATCAGCTTCTACAATTCCATGTCTTACATGAGGTGGTTGAGCTCTCTGTGTTACGCAAATCGTCCTCCAGCAGCCAAGTAGATACAAAGCAGCTGTCATCGGTCCTCGATAAGAGGCTTGCTGTCCTCGGCACGTCTATGAGAGATAAACAATTTGTGCTGGGTATCCGAAGGGCTGTGCTCAAAGCCACCAAGTATGTCCCAATCGTTTATCAACTCAATCATCCACTAATACCACCTAGGGCACCA
This sequence comes from Elsinoe australis, assembly GCA_007556505.1. Taxonomy (NCBI): domain Eukaryota; kingdom Fungi; phylum Ascomycota; class Dothideomycetes; order Myriangiales; family Elsinoaceae; genus Elsinoe; species Elsinoe australis. The sequence continues at coordinate 649,703 of SWCS01000004.1, forward strand.
GTTGATCATGAAATTGGCAAATCATGGCTGACAACCGCCCGACTTGCTCGCAAAGCAGATATCGACAACTCTGCACATTTCGCCGTGATTTACGCATCTAAATGCGGAGACGACTCGTCGAAGATCGAACAGGCACGTTTGATGTGGAAGAATGGCCAGCATAGACAAGCTATACACAGTCTACAAGGTGCCATCGACTCCAACGTCTTCGCTTCATACGATAGACGACCAGAGAACACGAGTGCCTCGGAGAATCCCCTGAAACAAAACATGCTGGCAGCTCGTGCTCATCTCCTCTTGGCGAAGTGGTTGGATGCATCTGGTCAAACGCAGACAATGGATGTGACGGCCAAGTATCAATATGCTGCAAGGAACTATGCCAAGTGGGAGAAGGGGCACTATTACTTGGGCAAGCATTACAATAAGCTGTTGGAAGCCGAGAAGAATCTGCCAACAAGCAAGCAGAATGAATCTTTCATTTCCGGTGAGATCACGAAGCTCGTCATCGAGAACTACCTTCGGTCTATACCTTTTGGCAGCAAATACTGGTACCAGACAATTCCAAAGTTAATCACTCTTTGGCTCGATTTGGGGATGGACTGTCTGTCGAGGCCTCGAGACTTGAGGTAAGAGGCCTGTTTGCGCTGAGAAAGACTGGGCTAACTTTTCGAAGTCAGGAAATGTTCGACAAGAGAAACAAGTTTCTTAACCATACCCACTCGCAACTCCGCAAATATTACGACCGTGTCCCAAGATATGTCTTCTACACCGCGCTGCCCCAGCTCATCAGCCGTATCAGTCATCCCAATGCTAAGGTTGCAGAAGTCCTGTCTCATATCATCAGTGGCGTGGTCTCATGGCATCCTCAGCAAGGTCTGTGGGCACTGTTGCCAGTCGCAAGGGCCACCGCGCAAGACAGGGCAAACCGTGGCCGAGAGATCATCTCGAAGCTCAGAGACACCAAGAGCAAATCAAAGTCAGATGCTGGCGGTCTCGAGCTGCGAACGACCATCACGCAAGGACAGAAGCTGCAAGATGGCCTACTCAACGCCTGTGAGGTCCACCTTGAGGGTAGATCTTCAAGTGCAAGCCTTTCTCGGGATCTTGGATTCAATCACAAGCTTGCGCCTAGTGCGTTGGTCGTGCCTTTTCAGCATACGCTCACTCCTAACATTCCCACCGTCCAAGATGCAAGCTACATCCGCAGCTTCAAAGCATTTGCTACAGAGCGTATCACTATCGCTGCATTCCAGGACGACGTGCTCGTCCTCAACTCTTTACAGCGCCCCCGCAAGCTCACACTCCGAGGCTCAGATGGCAAGTCCTACAGCATCCTTTGCAAGCCCAAAGACGATCTCCGCAAAGATCAACGTCTCATGGAATTCAACACCATGATCAACCGCGCACTAAAGCGGGACCCCGAGTCCTCCAAACGCCGCCTCTACATCAAAACCTACGGCGTAACTCCCCTTTCCGAAGAATCCGGCACCATCGAATGGGTCGAAGGCATCAAACCCCTCCGCGACATCCTTCTAAAACTCTACAACCGCAAAGGCATTTCCCCCAACTACACTGAGCTGCGCGCCCTCCTCAACGACGCCTCCTCCCACCCAGACAACCACTCCATCTTCACCCGCAAAATCCTGCCCTCCTTCCCCCCCGTCCTCCACGAATGGTTCACCGAACTCTTCCCCTCCCCCAGCTCCTGGTTCGCTTCCCGCCTGCGCTACACGCGTACCGCCGCCGTCATGTCCATGGTCGGCCACGTGCTGGGTCTCGGCGACCGTCACGGCGAGAACATCCTGCTGGAAGAGTCGCACGGCGGCGTCTTCCACGTCGACTTCAATTGCCTCTTCGACAAGGGCCTGACGTTCGAGAAACCCGAACTCGTCCCCTTCCGCCTCACGCACAATATGGTCGACGCCATGGGGCCGGTCCTGGGCGTCGAAGGGCCCTTCAGGAAGAGCGCGGAACTGACCCTGTTACTGCTGAGGGAGAATCAGGATACACTCATGAATGTGCTCGAGACGTTTTTGCATGATCCTACTACGGACTTTGTGGGGAAGAGGAGGAGGGGCGGGACTAGTGGCGTGCCCGAGACGCCCAGGGAGGTGCTGGATAGTGTGTCGGGTAAGTTGGAGGGGTTCTTGAGGGGGGAGAGCGTGCCGTTGAGTGTGGAGGGGATGGTGCAGGCTTTGATCAGACAGGCGAGGGATGAGGGGAATTTGTGCAGGATGTATATCGGGTGGTGCGCTTTCTTGTAAAGGACTTACACATCATAAGCGACAAGGAAATTGTTGGAGTGGGAAGGGAAGATTTTCTGGGAGTTTGGTCTCTTTCATCAGGGTCGGAGTCCTGCAAGGGTTTCGCACGGGTTTTGCACGTCATGTGAGGGGCGCCAAAGGCATGGGTGTAGAAACAGAATAAAGCCAGTCGCATTCGCCGTCTATAAACACTACAAGATATGTTACCCCATTCCCGCGCCTGCCATAAGAGCGCTGGAAATTATCTACTTATTGCTCACAGTCCATACACATGATAGACATAGCAACCATCTTCACCATCCTCCCACAACCTACGCCGCTGGAGCAGCCTTGCTACCTGCACTCGCCGTGCCACTCGCTTCTCCATCCTGCTCATACTTCTCCCAGTTCGCCAGGATGTTCGCAATCCTGGGCGAGTTCGTCAAACGGTGCACATCCTCAAAGTACTCTTTAGTAAGCTCAAACGGCTTGGCCGTGACGTTGGGTACGTATTTGCCAATCAACTTGCCCGGGTCGATACTGGTCTTGTGGATCTTCTTGAGAAGGAAAGATCTGAATGGCTTGACGCCGGACCGCAAGAAGGTGCTATGGAATGGCACGTCGATGCCCTTGAGTGGGATGGTCGCGAAGCCGCGCTGGAGCTCGATTGGACGAGGCTTGGCTTCGGTCTGCTTGGCGCACTCCTTGATGATCTCGACCAGGTGGGCCTTGACGTCCTCAATGGACAAGCTTTGTGTCAACTGTTGAATGTCGATCTTTTGTGCCTTGAGGTAGTTGGTCACGTTGGTGAGGCAGTCGAGAGCGCGCAGGTCACCAGCGGCGACGTACTGCATGTTGGCGACGTTGTAGTTGACAATCTCGAGCAGCCAGCCGGTGGTCTCGGCGATGTTCTCCACGACGTATTGCAGAGCCTGCTCGTTGAAGGTCTTGCCGATACGCGATGGGTTGACGGCGCACATGCTGTAATTCGAGCGGCCGGCTTCGTCACGCTCGACGGCGACTTGCATAGTCAGACCACGGTAGAAAACGACGGAGACGAGAGATTCAATGGGCATGACTTCGGCCAAGGCAGCGAGAGCAGAGTACTCGCCGAGAGAGTGTCCGGCGAAAGTGCTGTCGCGCTGAACCAAGCCCTTGGAGCGCATGTCTTCGAACGATGCCTTCTCCATGAGGGTAAGGGCAGGCTGCGTGAATTGAGTGGCGGACAAGAGACCAGTCGGCGAGCGGTATGTGTAGGATGTAGTGGTCTCATCGACGTCCTTGAAGATCTTCTCTGATTTGATCGATCCATCCTGTGCGACGGTTTCGAAGGTCATCGCCATGTAGTTCTGGCGAATAGCTTTACCGCGTGGGCCACCAAAGTGGATCGTGAGCTCCTTGGGGTTGTTCTTGACAATATTGGTGATCGCGAAGCCTAACAGTGTCAGTGATTGCAATTATTGAAATAAAAATAACCCGCTTACCATAGTTGTCGAGGAAGTGCTTATCAGCACGGTCCCAGACCTCCTTGGCCACAGGGCTGCTACCATAGAGGTCCATACCCATGCCTTGCTCCTGCGAACCCTGACCGGTGAAGACATATGCTGACACCGGCTGCTCGACCTCGGCCTCACCGATTAACACCTTGTCCTCAGTCTCCTTGTTGGAAGCCTCGACCTTGATGATCTTGCAACCAGAAACCATTCCGACGTGCTGAAGTTTAACCTGGATGATATCGTCTGGCAATACCATGCCGACTAAGCTCACATGGAAGCTGCGGACACGGCCGACGTTGTTCTCCGCCGCCCAAGTCTCAACCAAGCTACGCACGGCAGCACTTGAGTACATGCCATGGGTGATGGTGCCTGGTAGATTTGCATACTTGGAGAAGACACGAGAGACGTGAATGGGATTGTAGTCGCCGGAGACCTTTGCGTAGTTCTCGTTGGAAGCAGGTGCCTTGAGTTCAAGAGGAGTCCTGCCACTCAATGGGATGGGGTTCTCGAAGTTAATGGATTGGTCAATGGCTGATCCATTTCTCTCCAGGTAGTCAATGACCGGGTTGCCGTGCGAGGTACCAGCAGAGTAGTCGACGGAGGCAATCTGGATGATCTCTTTCGTGGGCAGCTCAAGCTCGACTTGACCTTGTGTCTGCACCGAGCTGAAGACAGTCCTATTCTTGTAGCGTACCAAACTCTGGAGACGGAAAGTGAGTGTCTGACCAAGCAAGTTGGAGTCTGGGTCTTCCATGTGGAACCATTCCTTTGACTGAAGAACGGCAATATCCTTGGTAGAGGCGAGGTGGACTTGGATGACCTTCTCAGTCTTGCGTGAGAATGTGTTCTCGAAGTCAGTGTAGTTGCCACGATACAAGAACTGGCTAGTGACTTCCATGACAGGCTTGCCGTTACGGGTAATCGTGCCGCACACTTCGACCATCTTGCCAGACTCCTGGTTGATGACCGCATTGACCTCTGCGGTCGTGTCCAAGACATCACCCTTCTTAAGTGGTGAAGCTCCCGGGATCATCCTGAATCCGTTCGACAAGTGGACCAACTTGAGCAAGTCACCATCAATCTTGCGGGGGAAGATTGGCTTGGTAATGGCTTTCCAACCGACAACGATGGCAAAGTCCATGGGTGCAAAAACCTCCTTGCCTGGTCGATCGACGAACGCCTCGCCTGTGTTACCGACGGCATGAACGAAGTCATTGATAGCCTCACTAGTGATCTTGGCACGACCACCATCAAACTTGGAGGTGACTGGAGTGTCAAAAGGCACAGAATCTTCACCGAACCAGATCTTGTAGTAGAAATCCTTGATGCGGTCGTTGCGAGCGTCCATTACTTCGCGGATCGGTGCGTAGCCGGTCTCAGGGTGGTATGTGAAACTCAGAGGGAGAGGGGTAGCCTTGCCGGTCGCAGTGCGTTCCTCGATCATTTGAAGTGGAATCTCGTTCTTGCTGTTGATAGGTCCGATCTCAATCGTCTGCACAAGTTTACCACTTGATGGCTCTTTCAGGGTGATGACAGTCTTCTTCGGATCCTCTGGGCTGGTGATTTCCACGAACATGCCAGGAGTAGGATTGAAGACACGGTGCATCGGGTTTGTCTGGAATCGCTGACCTTGAATGAAAACATCGGCCGAGAAGAAGGCGTGCCTCCAAGAATAGCTCCTACCGGCGAGAATGGACATCCACTGATCAACCGTTGGCAGAACAGCACCTGGGGCACCAGAGAGCCTGTAGACACATTTGTCCTTGGTCTCTGATGCGACAAGGCCTTCAATGTCAAGATCGTCGCTTGCTTCAATGAGCTTGCCGCCGAAATATTCGACGACTGGGATCTTGTTTGCATTGCCGCCATAGATGTCCTTGGTGAGAAGTTCAATGTGCTTGTTGGTCACACCATCGAGAATGTCCTTCACTGGCTCGTCGACCTTTTTGGAGTACTTGACAGCCATTGGACCCTGGAGGATGGCGACTCTGCCGACGTCCTGATCAACAACGGCTTCCAGATCTTCCGATTGCCAGAGAGAGTCTTTCTTGAAGAAAAACTCAAAAGTCTCGTCCAGGCAAGGTACGAAAGGTACTGGCTTCTGGCCGCGGCGCTGGCATAGAAGCAAGAAGTGTTGAACGTCTTGAGCGTTGATGAGCTGCTTGGTAGCCTCTGGATATGTTTGGAGGACCTTTTCGACAAGAGGGAATGGGGTGTCGAGCTCAGCATAGTTTTGCACCAAAGAGCTCTGCCCTGCGGAAGTGGTGAAACGCTCCTCAACACGACGAATGAAATCGCCAGTAAGTTTGGCCAATGACTTGTCGATCCAGCGAGATTCATGCTTGACGTACATCAAATCGACCATGCGCTGTATAACTTCTCCATAAGTCATATCTTCAAGGTCAACTGATTCGCCAGCAGCGTTCCTGCCAAACCAGACTTTCTGGAAGTCTTCGTTGAGCTTCTTGATGATATGCTCGCGGTTCTTCTTAAGCTCCGGTATGCGCTTGGCTTTGTCGAGACTGAAGATCTTCTGGTCCATCTCGGCCCAGAATAGTACACCACGAGTGGCAAGCTTGTGAATTGGCTCACCCATCTCGGATCGTACAGTGATGACACCACCGGCTTGTCCCTTGTAAGTCTTCTCCCACTCGCCGTCGTCAAGGCCAGGGGCATCAACAATGGCTTGCTTCGCGGCAGGAGATGTGTAAGCTTCTTTCGCAACCATGACACGGCTACCAAAGAGGACACCGTCGAACGGCATGGAGGGGTAGCCAAACTTCTTAGCCCAGACACCGGTAAGGTAGGGGTAGGTGTCCTCGGCGCCACCAAAACCACTACCAGCAATGAGGACCAAGTTGGGGCACTTCCTGATACGGCTGTACATCTGTAGGATTGGCTGATGGAAATCTTCGTATGAGTGGTGACCACCGCCACGACCACCAGTCCACTGCATCATGACCGGGAAAGTCGGGTTAGCTTTGGCGATGTTGATACACTGCTGGATGGCCTCCATTGACCCGGGCTTGAAACCCATGTGCTTAATGCCAAGAGTTTGGATATACTCGTTTGCAACCTCGATTGAGGGCACACCGGCTCCGATAGTCAGACCCTCGATAGGGTAACCATCTGCGCGAAGTCGAGCAATCAGAGGGATCTGCCACGCCATTGCTCTGGGGTTGACATAGATCAAGTTGATGGTGATGCCGCGGCCAGCTGGAATTGCTGCTTCGATCTTGGCAATCGCTTCCGTCATGGTCTTGTCGTTGTAGTATCCACCACCTGCAAGCTCAATCTCGTATCCAGCGTTCATGGTAGCAGCCACGAAGTCCCAGGGGACTGTGCAGGGAGTCATACCAGCCACCATCACCGGAGGCAATCCCAGTAGCCTTGACATCTTGGTGTCTACAAAGGTTTTCCCTACAGATGTACGCGCTAGGCGTGGACCATGCTCTTTCACCCAGTCGACGGCGTATTTGACAGCATGCTCGGCGTCGCGGTCGAAAATTTCTGGCTTGTATCCCACCTCTGGGTTCGTGCCGTCCATAGTGCCGGCCAGGATGACACGAACACCAGTGCCATCCTTGTTGCGACTCGTCAAAACACCGAGACCAGAGATGCCGCCTGGGCCGAAGTCAAGAATGTGAGTAGCTCGAGGGAAGACTGTGGCAGTTTCCCAATTCACCGGGTCTTGGGTGATCATACGCACCAGAGCAGGCACAACGTTGGTGCCTTGCTGCTTGCGAACATCTTCACCGGTGTTGGTGTCGTAGACGGGAATGGCAAGGTTAGCCACCGGGATGTTGATGTCCTTGAGGTCTTGTTGCAATTGTGTGGTGGCTTCGGCGAGATATTTGCTGTGGAAGGGTGCAGTGATGGGTAGGAAGCGGTTAACGAAGCGTACTTTGCGCTCAGTGAAAGGTATGCGGGTCTGATCAAGTCCTGTGGGAGCCCTGACCTTACGCAAACGCAGGTTGAGACCGTGAAGCGACATGGGAGGACCAGTGACCACGAAATTCCGGGCGCTGTTCACAAGCGAGATAGCAATGTGCCTGTCCTCGGGAAGATGCTGGTTGGTAGCGTCAATGTGAGTTTGAATGGCGTCCCTTGAAAGATCGCGAATGGAAAGCATAGGCGTAGGAGTACCCTCTCCATTGTCGATCGAGTCCTGGAGAGTGGTTGGGGCCATCGATGTGCGGGGATATGCTTGCTGAGATCTGCAACCAATCCAGAAGAGCACCGTGAGAGCATCGCGCGAGGCCTTGTCGAAAGACTGCCAGTCCTTTGATGCAGCAATAGCAGCTGCGGTGACAACACCTTGCGAGTGTCCGGTAGTTCCGCTGAATCTGTCTCTAACGCTACCGGGGTGAGTGCCGAGGACTCTGCAAGTCACAACGAAATGCGAAAGCTGGGTCAGACCAATGAGTGGAAGACTGACAGGAGCAGAAACCAGGTAGTCGGTGTCTGGTTGTGCGTCCTTGTTCTGCAGCCACCGCATGACGTCTAAGCTTTTGGAGTACATCTTCTGAGCTTGAGGATCCTTCGACAGGGTCTGCAGATGTGCAGCAGCGGCAGTAATGAAGTCTTCAACGAAGGATGGGTAAGTTGTGTAAACCTCGCGCAGCTCTTCAAAGTATTCCTCGATGTTGCCCTGACCACCAAAGACCGCATAAAGATATGCGCTTTCATCTGAGGCCTCTCGGAGGAGGGCCGACTCATGGGCCTTAATCGGCCTCTTTGTGGCGTATCTTGCAGCATAGTATGACTGGACTGTGATGTTCTTCTTCTCTACAATACCGGGTAGTGATGCTGCGACAGCGTGCACTTCGTTCCCTCGAAGGAATGCACGCTCAAACTCTTGCAGCACAAGCTTCAACACCTCGAGGTATGATCCTGGGTCCTCGCCTTCATCGACTTCGTCGGAGACGAAGCCAAGGAAGCGAGCGACAAGCTCTGCCACAGACGAGGGCTCGTCATCCTGAGCGAGCTCGTCTGTGGGTTCTGGAAGTGTTGAGACAAAGGCATCCTTCAGTTGTGATGCAACAAAATGAAGCGCTGTGGGTATCAAGAAGTTGTACTCGAGGGAGCCATGTTGGAGTAGGAGGGTTCGAGAGACGGCGGAGGAACGAGGGGTGGAGATGCCGGTTTGAGAGCCGGATTGGAACATGTTTAGACGGGGAGGTAGAAGGAGTGTGGTTTCGCGGACTCTTCTGGCGATCTAATTAGCTCAATGCCTGTACTGGACACATATTGTCGTATGCGTAATCCAGCTGCCTTCCACGCACAAATGCGGGATGATGAGGTGATCAAATCGTACGAGTGTAGGAATGATCGCATTGGAGGCCCACTTACATTTGAACAAGTGTCTGGTATCTAGGCGGTCATGTCAAGGACGCCGTAGATGTCCGCGTTGAGGGAACGTTGGTGAGGTGAAGTGAGAGAGAGAAAAGTGTTTCCCCGCAAAACGAGAGCTCCGAAACAAAAATGTTCGAAGCAAAAGAGGATACAACAGCGTCAATCGTGGGAAATGAGATTCAGGATGTCAGAGACGAGGACGGAGTCTGTGCAAGACAGCTTCTACACTAGACCATTCACGCCTATCACCTCGGGTTTCAGTTATCGCTACAATGGATCAGGGAGAGCAGCAATTGGGACGAGGTCTGTTGAGTTCACGATGGGGTTCAGCCTAGTTCCGCAGGAGCTCTACCTGCAGCTCCAACAGCCGCAGGGCACAAAAGTCAACCGCACAAGAATCTTGTCGCGCGACACGACTCGCCGAAACTCGGATTATCGTGTCGTACCACTCGAAAGGACAAATGGATCCTTTTCCAGGCGGTCGGATTTTTTTGAAATTGCTGTAATTGCCTGGACCACCGCGTATAAAATTGATCGTACCATATCTTGAAGCTGCTCGGCACTTCGCACCGCTGAGCGTAATTACTTTTTGCAGAGCTAGAGCACTGTCATCTGAATCGCCCTCGTCACGTTTCGCTCACCCCTTAAAGTCACATACCAAGCTTGGAAATCGTATTGGCTTGCATGAGCCGATGAACCGGCGCTAGTTGAGATTCATCCCTAGCGCATCTCACCACAATTCACCAAACCCAGGGACGGGGAGAGCCAAGTCTGCGTTTGTGGGGAGAGCAAAAAGTTGCCTCAGCGTGCTCAGACGTCGGGACAGCGACAGCTTGCAGCTCCAGTATAACGTCTCAACCTCTGCTGCCACCATCCCAACCGCATCATCCGCGCTCCCACCTGTGTCTGCCACTCGTCCACGGTCCCTGAACCATAACCGAGGACACTGGACGTGTGCTGGAAGCTCTGGACTCCTGTTCATCTGCTCCCCCAGCTCCATTCAACCTCTATACCCATTCTGTCTCTTGTCCATTGAGACAGCTCACGACCAAGCCTAGTTTTCTACGACTTTTTAGACTTTGCGGCCCACGTCTTCCAAAGTCACTTACACTCATTTCCGAATTATACAACCCAATTGAAACATAGGCCGCTGTTTCTTGAGCACTTTTTGCAAAAGTCGCTCACTTGACCCCTCTTACCCCGACAGACCCGGGACGCCTTCTCTTCGACCTCACATATACCCGCTGCAGCACCCAAGCTGTAGCTCCTCAAGATGAGACCCGAAGTAGAGCAAGAGCTCGCTCACACCCTCCTTATCGAACTCCTCGCATATCAATTCGCTTCGCCAGTAAGATGGATCGAGACACAAGATGTCATTCTCGGAGAGAGGTCGACGGAACGCATTGTCGAAATCGGTCCGGCAGACACACTCGGAGGCATGGCGAAAAGGACGCTCGCATCTAAATATGAAGCATACGACGCTGCACGCTCAGTCCAACGACAGATTCTCTGCTATAACAAAGACGCGAAGGATATCTACTACGATGTAGACCCGATCGAAGAGGAGCCCGCTCCGGCTGCAGGAGAAGCTGCTGCTGCTCCTTCAGCTCCTGCTTCAGGTGCCGCTCCAGCCGCTGCAGCTCCAGTTGCCGCGGCGCCTGCAGCACCAAGTAGTGGTCCGGCCGCCTCGATCCCAGATGCGCCTGTTGGCGCTGTAGACATTCTTCGGACATTGGTGGCCCAGAAGCTCAAGAAACCCCTCATGGAGATTCCGCTCAGCAAGGCGATCAAGGATTTGGTAGGAGGTGAGTAATACAAGTTCGACAGATTGCTGAACACCTTGAATACTGACACGATCGGCAAGGCAAGTCAACCCTCCAGAACGAAATTCTTGGTGACCTCGGAAAGGAGTTCGGCTCGACTCCAGAGAAGCCAGAAGACACACCTCTCGACGAGCTTGGAGCATCTATGCAAGCTACTTTCAATGGTCAGCTCGGAAAGCAGTCTACCTCTCTTATTGCCCGTATGGTTTCGTCTAAGATGCCCGGAGGCTTCAACATCACACAAGTCAGGAAGCATCTTGAGACGAGATGGGGTCTCGGCCCGGGCAGGCAGGACGGTGTCCTCTTACTTGGTCTCACCTCTGAGCCACCCGCACGTCTGGGTTCCGAGAATGACGCCAAGGCGTGGCTCGACACTACTGCTCAGACCTATGCTTCACAGACCGGCATCAGCCTGTCGTCAGCTCCTTCCGGAGGCGATGCTGGCGGCGGCGGTGGCGGCATGATGATGGACCCTGCAGCTCTCGAGGCGCTCACTAAGGACCAAAAAGCACTTTTCAAGCAACAGCTCGAGGCTTTCGCTCGATACCTCCAACTCGACCTTCGCGCCGGCGACAAGGCTGCTCTTGCTTCGCAAGAAAACGCTACAGCACTTCAGGCTCAACTTGATCTCTGGAACACCGAGCACGGCGAGTTCTACGCAGCCGGTATCGAGCCGTCCTTCAGCCCTCTCAAAGCTCGTGTGTACGACTCGTCATGGAATTGGGCTCGCCAAGACGCTCTCAGCATGTATTACGACATCATATTTGGCCGTCTGAAGGCCGTCGATCGAGAGATTGTCAGCCGCTGCATACAGATCATGAATCGATCCAACCCGCGACTTCTGGATTACATGCAATACCATATCGATCACTGCCCGACTGAGCGCGGCGAGACGTATGAGCTTGCAAAGTTGATGGGCGAGCAGCTCATTGACAATTGCCGCGACGTTCTCGACGTAGCTCCAGTCTACAAGGATGTCGCTGTTCCTACCGCTCCTCACCTCACGGTAGACGCCCGCGGAAACATGAACTACGAGGAAGCACCCAGAGCCAGTGTCAGGAAACTCGAGCATTACGTGCGACAGATGGCAGAGGGTGGTAAGATTTCGGAATATGGCAACAGGACAAAAGTGCAGAACGATCTTCAGCGCGTCTACAAGCTCATCCGTCAGCAGCACAAGCTGTCCAAGTCTTCACAGCTTCAGATCAAGCAGCTCTACAGCAATATTGTCCGGTCACTTGCCATGAACGAGGGTCAGATTATGCCCACTGAAAATGGCAAGGTCAATGGCAAGACCAAGAAGGGCCGCAACGGTCGTGTCAATGGTAGCCTAAAGACTGGCAAGGTCGAGGCTGTGCCATTCCTTCACTTGAAGCGCAAGGATCAATTCGGTTGGGAGTACAGCAAGAAGCTTACTGGTGTCTATCTCGACGGTCTCGAGCAAGCTGCAAGAGCTGGTGTGACATACCAAGGAAAGAATGCGCTCATGACTGGTGCCGGTGCTGGATCAATCGGTGCGGAGGTCCTTCAGGGCCTGCTCAGCGGTGGCGCTAAAGTTATTGTGACTACCAGCCGCTTCTCCCGACAGGTTACCGAGTATTATCAGTCCATGTACGCCCGTTACGGCTCCCGTGGTTCCCAGCTTGTTGTAGTGCCCTTCAACCAGGGCAGTCAGCAGGACGTGAACGCACTTATCGACTACATTTACGACGAGAAGAAGGGTCTCGGCTGGGATCTGGACTACATTGTTCCTTTTGCGGCCATTCCGGAGAATGGACGCGAGATCGACAGCATTGACTCCAAGTCTGAGCTCGCCCACAGGATCATGCTTACCAACTTGATCAGGATGTTGGGTGCTGTCAAGGCACAAAAGACCGCTAGAGCATTCGAGACTCGCCCAGCTCAGTGTATCCTGCCTCTCTCGCCCAACCATGGTACCTTTGGCAACGATGGTCTGTACTCCGAATCCAAGCTGGCTCTTGAGACACTCTTTAACAGGTGGCATTCGGAAAGCTGGGGTAACTACCTCACCATCTGTGGTACTGTTATTGGTTGGACTCGTGGCACTGGTCTTATGGGCGGCAACAACATCGTCGCCGAGGGCGTTGAGAAGTATGGTGTGCGCACATTCTCTCAGCAAGAAATGGCTTTTAACATTCTTGGCTTGATGGGACCTGCGATTGTCGACCTCTGCCAACAAGAACCAGTCTTTGCTGATCTGAACGGTGGTCTTCAATTCCTGCCAGATCTCAAAGATCTCATGACAAGACTGCGCAAGGAGATCACCGAGACGTCCGAGGTCCGCAAAGCTGTCACTCGCGAGAACGCAGTCGAGAACAAGATTGTGAATGGTGAAGACCACGAGGCTCTCTACAAGAAGGTCAACATTCAGCCTCGCGCCAACCTGAAATTCGACTTCCCTCAGGTACCTGACTGGAAGGAGGAGGTTGAGCCTCTCAATGCGGACCTCAAGGGTATGGTCGATCTTGAAAAAGTTGTCGTCGTCACTGGTTTCGCTGAGGTGGGACCATGGGGCAACTCCAGAACTCGGTGGGAGATGGAGGCTTACGGTGAGTTCTCCCTCGAGGGCTGTGTCGAGATGGCTTGGATCATGGGTTTGATTAAGAACCACAATGGTCCTCTGAAGGGCAAGAGCTACTCAGGCTGGGTTGATTCAAAGTCTGGCGAGCCCGTCGACGATAAGGACATCAAGTCCAAATACGAGAAGCAGATCCTCGAACACTCTGGTATTCGTCTTATTGAGCCTGAGCTCTTCAACGGCTATGATCCCAACAAGAAACAACTTCTACAAGAGATCCAGATTGAGGAGGACCTTGACCCCTTCGAGTCCTCCAAGGAGACTGCTGAGGAGTTCAAGCGCCAACATGGCGACAAGGTCGAAGTCTTCGAGATCAAGGACTCTGGCGAGTTCCAGGTCAGACTCAAGAAGGGCGCGACGCTTCTTATCCCCAAGGCTCTGCGGTTCGACCGTCTTGTCGCAGGTCAAGTGCCCACTGGCTGGGATGCGAAGAGATACGGTGTGCCTGACGACATTATCGAGCAAGTCGACCCCGTCACCCTCTACGTCTTGGTCTCTACTGCCGAGGCTCTTCTGTCGTCCGGTATCACCGACCCATACGAGTTCTACAAGTACGTACACATCTCGGAGGTCGGTAACTGTATCGGTTCTGGTATTGGTGGTACTTCTGCTCTTCGTGGCATGTACAAGGACCGCTTCCTCGACAAGCCGCTGCAGAAGGACATCCTGCAGGAGTCCTTCATCAACACCATGAGTGCTTGGGTCAACATGTTGCTCATGTCTTCGACCGGTCCTATCAAGACCCCTGTCGGTGCTTGCGCAACTGCCGTGGAATCTATCGACATTGGATACGACACGATTGTCGAGGGCAAGGCTCGTGTCTGCTTCGTAGGCGGTTTCGATGACTTCCAAGAGGAAGGCTCCTATGAATTCGCCAACATGAAGGCGACCAGCAATGCCGAGGATGAATTTGCCCACGGGAGAACACCAAAGGAGATGTCTCGACCCACCACTACTACCAGAAATGGTTTCATGGAGTCTCAGGGCTGCGGTCTCCAAGTCATCATGGACGCGCAGCTTGCCCTTGACATGGGTGTGCCCATCTACGGTGTTATTGGCTTCACCGCTACTGCCACTGACAAGATTGGTCGCTCCGTTCCAGCTCCCGGTCAGGGTGTCCTCACCACGGCCAGGGAAGAGGCATCTGCCTACCCATCGCCGCTCCTGGACATCAAGTACCGCAGACGTCAACTTGACCACCGCCGCCGCTACATCAAGCAGTGGCAGGAGTCCGAGCTCATGTATTTGCAGGAGGAAGCATCCGCTGCCAAGCAGCAGAACCCTGACCTCAACGAATCTGCTTACATGCAAGATCGCGCGAAGCACATTGAGCTTGAGGCAAAGAGACAAGAGAAGGATGCTCTATTCAGCTTGGGCAACAACTTCTGGAAGAACGACCCCAAGATCGCCCCTCTTCGTGGCGCTCTTGCCACTTGGGGTCTCACCATTGATGATCTCGGTGTTGCTTCCTTCCACGGTACCTCCACCAAGGCCAACGACAAGAACGAGTCAGACGTCATCTGCCAACAAATGCAGCACCTCGGCCGCAAGAAGGGCAACGCGCTGCTCGGTATCTTCCAGAAATACCTCACCGGTCATCCTAAGGGTGCCGCCGGTGCTTGGATGTTCAACGGCTGTCTACAAGTCCTCAACTCAGGTCTCGTGCCAGGCAATCGCAATGCTGACAACATTGACACGGTTATGGAGAAGTTTGACTACATCGTATACCCCTCCCGCTCGATCCAGACCGACGGCGTCAAGGCTTTCTCCGTCACTTCCTTCGGTTTCGGTCAGAAGGGCGCTCAAGCCATCGGCATCCACCCCAAGTACCTCTTCGCGACCCTCGACCACGCACAATACCAGACCTACAAGCAAAAGGTCGAAGCCCGCCAAAAGAAGGCCTACCGCTACTACCACGACGGCCTCATCAACAACACCATGTTCCGCGCCAAGTCCAAGTCCCCATACGAAGACGCGCAACAAAGCAAGGTCTTCCTCAACCCCAACGCCCGAGTCGCGGTCGATAAGAAGAGCAAGGAATACGCCTACCCCGCCATTCCCCCCAAGAAGCTCAGCGACAAAGGCACCACGGACCTCGTCAACAGTCTATTGCAGGCCGGCAGCGGAGCCAACAGCAACCCTGGCGTTGACATCGAGGACGTCAACTCCATCAACATCGATAACGACACGTTCATCGAGCGCAACTTCACGGAGCAGGAGATCGCGTACTGCCGCAAGGCCGCGAATCCCCAGGCGAGTTTTGCCGGGAGGTGGAGCGCGAAGGAGGCCGTGTTCAAGAGCTTGAAGGTCGAGGGCAAGGGCGCCGGGGCGCCGTTGAAGGAGATTGAGATTTTGCGTGGCGACAGTGGTGCGCCGGAGGTCAAGGTATGTTCTAGTGAAACTTCTGCGTTGTTGGGCACGATGCTAACGAGTGTACAGTTGACAGGCAATGCGAAGGCGGCGGCGGACAAGGCTGGGGTCAAGAGCACGAGTGTCAGTATCAGTCACAGTGATCAGCAGGTCATTGCTGTTGCTATTTCGACTTTTTGAATGGATTGTGTGAGGAAGTGGGATGAAGTGGAGAGGGGAGAATTTGCTGGAGGAGAAATGTAAGGGAGGTATATACACCGGCGTGCATGGTTGATAAGGTTTAGTCAATGTATAGATTCCGTTTGGTAATTGTCCTCTTGTCTCCTGCGACTTTTTCCTTCGCTGGCATGAACCTTGCGATTTTGGCATAGATCACGTGTTCTCGTGAGCTGTTCGCTCGAGGTCTGGGGAACGGTCTTGGATGAACGCGTCGAGGGTTCAAGTCATCCGCATTTTGGCTTGACCTGTCATGTCAACGGCACCTCAGGGTACCTTGAAGCTCTTTCAAGCTACCCTATATTGCACAGCATAGCTCTTGGTATTTCTCACAATCCTAGTACCAAAGCCTGCCCCTTGGCCGTCTTTGTGATATTCAATTGATCTGCCTACAATGCCTCCGAAACGTAAAGCCTCGGTAAGTGACACTGCATACTCATGCCGCGTATCCAGCAGCTAAGTTCGTGATCAGCAAGCCTCCAATGCTGACAGCGCCATTGGCGACTCGCCTGATGCCAAAAAGAACAAAAGTAGCTCTGACGGCCAGAACGCAGCCGAGCTCGAGTTCATCACACACGGACGCCCAGTGTGGGACTTCGAGCGACAGTATCGCGGAGGAGACATTCCCAACGAGGAATTCATAGCGCAGGACAAGTACCACTTGAAGCCTCCCAAAGAGTACCCTGACTGGCCATGGGTTGTCAGCCAGAAAGCCTGGGATATATATGGTCGATATCTGCACGAGATGCAGTAGCGGAACCAAGACCAGTGGCAGATGCACATCTATGAGGACTTCACTGGGTATGGAATTCTTGAATTAATCCACAATTTGGTAAGACTATATCTCTATCATGTCTCGAATATCACTTACGCACTACCAGCTCCAAAGATACCACGACGAATTCAGCAAAAAGAAGAAGGACCCCAACGCTATCTTCTTTCGCTTGGAAGGCATGGTCCTCTTCATGACTATCGAGGAATTTGACATGGAGAGATACCTTAGTATGTCGCTTTCCTTCAGTCCATTCAAGCAACCACAAGCTGACGCCGGCAGACATCGACGACGGCGAATGTGTCCAAATGACCAACACGCTCATCATCAAAGCCTTTCTCGCCACCCTACACCTTCTCCATCAGAAGGATCTCATCAAATCCGATGGTCCCCTCAAGAGTTTCCGCATGTGCATCACGTCATTTCTTCACTGGCTTGAACAAACGGACACAGAGACCTTTTTCGAAGACACCGACGAGAAGCGCCATGCACCTGCCATAATCGCTGAGTACTGCAACGCCCATGACCTGGACTACAAACTCGCGTACAAAATCGACAACTCCGTCGAGAGCGCCGAGCTCCCTGCGGACTTCACTGTTGATCAGGAAGGCGAGGATCCGTACGGCTTCAAGGATTTGGTAAGTACTCCCAGGAAGAAGTCCCATGCATAGGGTAATTGTTAATGGCTCGATAGTTCAAGGAGTTGCGGGAGAACCAACACGACGAGGGCAGTCGGAAGAAATTAGGTGGTTCGCACTATGATCTGACGAAATGGTCGAAACGACAGCGTCTGGATGATATGCTTGACCCGAGCGAGGGAGACCCTATGGATATCCTTGGGCCGCAGTTGAGAGAGTCGGAGAAGGAGTGCAAGGAGCCCTATCCCTGAACGATGATCCGCGTGCGGGCACGACGAGATAGACGAGACAGACGAGACTTCTGATGGCTGGACCATCCTGGTGTATGTCATGTTCTGTCTGAGTCTGGGATAATGCATGGTGTAGGATATGAAGGCGTTGAATGTAGCAACAAGATTTCACCACAGCGCCTCAACACTTTCAAATGATTTTCTTGAACACCCGTGTATGTCGCTGTTGGACAAGCATTTACTGTCGCTATAGTATATCGTTCATGGAATCTATCCTGGCCAATCCCTCCTTCAAACCTTTGCTCCAAATGTCCCTCCCCTTTTTCAACTCATCAACAAGTTCTTCCTCTCCTCTGTCCTCTGCATCTTCATCGAGCACATCAATACTCCAATCAAGCCAATCCTCCGCTCTCGCTCCGATCTCGCTCTTCAGTAGCCCAGCTCCTATCTTGAGCCAGCCCGGCCTCTTCCTTCTCATCACAAATACCCTCGCGCCACAGCCAGAACAGGAATACCTCTCGGTTCCTGGCGCTGAGCGGTACATCTTCAGCCTACAACTACTAGCATCTTTCGATTCCTGCGCCCGGGTAGGATTACCAGAATCACCAACTTGACCCATCTTGACCTCCTCCAAAAATCGCCCGAGCTCTCCATCACATCTCACATCACGCCACTGCACCTCCACCCACGCACCCACCTCAAACCCACTACACCGCCGCTCATCAACGTCGCCCACAAGCACAGCCCTGAACTTCCTACTCTCAACATTTCTCTGCTCTCCAGCTCCCATCCCTCCTCTCGTGACATAGCCCACCACCTTACCGCACCCGCATCCAAAGCGCACCCGACCATCCCAATCTCCCCTGATTCTCAACTTCTCCAATTTTCCCCTCGTCGAAGCCATCATCTCCTCTCCAAACCCATCCGGTACCAACCTTGAATCCTCCCCTGCCTCCCTCTTCTCAATCCCAGACATCCAAACCGCCGCCCCGCCATCCCCCGTATGCTCAATAGCACAATACTCCCCCCCTCGCCGCACCAGCACATCTTTCCTCTCCCTGTTCTTCGCTCCGTTCATCGGCACCTCATCCCTCGTCTCCGTCTCCCCTGTCTCCTCCTCTACCGGCCCCCTCAAAACCCCCCAATCAACAACCCCGCTCCCGACCAACCACCCGGCGCCAAAGTCAAGGAAGCACGTCGCACCGCAGGTCGAACAAGCGTACAGCTTCGTGCGAGGCGTAAAGGGGTACTGCACCAGCTCGTCCAAAGCAGGTTGTGGTGGCGAGAGTGGAGCGGGGAGGTGGAGCCAGGTGCTGAAGAGGGAGGAGAAATGAGTGCGGCAGCGGGTGCAGTGGCATATAGGGGCGGGTAGTGGCAGAGAAGAGCGGGAGCTCGGGAGGGTGAGGTGTAGGGTACGACAGTGGCAGGATAGGGAGAGGGGGAGGGAGGTGGGGGGCAGCGGGGAGGGTGAGCCGGATGGGGAACGCGAGGGCATGGATGTCAGCGAAGGAGTTGACGTTTTGCGCTGGTGGTGCTCTGTTAGTTTATGAGAGGCGTCCGGTGGCGTTGCAAGCTGTTGTATCGTGCTAGTCGGCTGGCTGGCACAGTGTCTGGTGGTGTCGACTTGAATGCAGCTTGTTGGAGCGGGGCACAGTGACCCTCAGCGATGCAACATGGCAAAAGGTGAATGGAACTTGACAGGTGTATAAGAGCTGAAGGAGAAGTGGTTGATGGAATGCATAATCAGATAAGATAGGCTTGAAGTAGGGATCGCATGCTATGGCTTCTACCGGCGGCGCCTACCTGGAACTCGGAGAATGATCACTACATTGCCTGATGCTTGCTGAAGGTGGTACGAGCAGAGCGAGCACGGGAATGAAGACCCGCTTGACGTCCACGCGGACTTTGATCGTCGGTCGCTTACGCCATGCGCCTGCAGCTGAATTAGAGAGTGGAGGAAGGTAAGCCTGAAACCAGAGGTTGCGAGCTGAAGGCGGGATAGATGGGGAAAGTGTTTCGTCATTGTTTGCGAGCTTGACAAGAAGCTTGGAATTGACTTCAAAATGCTCGAAGCTCCTCACTCGAGATCTTCTGGGCTCCTTTCGTCCCGAAGAGAACTCTACTGTTGGCAATTGAAGAGCTACCAAAACCAAAAGCACAGTAGGCATCCAATGCGGTCCACATTCCTGATCCTCGGTGCAGCGGCACTGGCTTCTGCTCTTCCGAAGTGGAGGGAGGAGCAACGCCCTCTTCACGATGGAGCTCTAACCTCGTTCGGTGACAGCGGTGCCGACGAGGTTATCCATGAGTAAGTACATGTGTTCTTCCTAATCGATTGCCCCTCTCTCCTCCCGTCAAATGCCTGTCGCACGTTATTTCCGTCCTTATCACTATCCTCTCTTCTAGCGTACCACTTTTCCTCTCGCTCGCTCGATCACCCCTTCAATATCTCGACCACCCCCTGTCCCCTAATGAACCTTCACTAATCATCCCAGGCTCACCCTCGCCGAAATCATACCCACCGTCATCTCCCCCTTCACGCCCCTCCTCAACATCAGCATCACCTGGCCCCACGCCACCGCCAGCCTAGGCAACACCATCAAACCCAAGCACCTCCAGACCGAGCCCTCCGTCGACCTCACACCCTTCTCCACCACCACCTCAACAGTCTACTCCCAAGTCGTCCTGGTCCTGACCGACCCGGACGCCAAATCCCGCGACAACCCCATCTGGGCCGAATTCTGCCACTGGATCGCCTACTGGCCCACCAATTCCTCTTCCTCCTCTTCCTCCTTCTCCTCCATCCCTTCAGTACCCCTAGACCCGGACACGAAACAAGCGCAAGACCCCAAGGCCAAGACTGATGTCCTGCCCTACGCGCCCCCTTCGCCCCCGAAGAAGACGTGGAAGCACCGCTATGTCTTTTTGGCGCTGACGCCGCTGAATGGCACGACCGAGAGATTGAATCTGACGGCGCCGAGTGGGAGGCAGAGGTGGGGGGATGAGCAGGTGAGGACGGGCGTGAGGAAGTGGGCGGGGGAGAATGGGTTGGGGGTTGTGGGGGGGCAATTTGTTTATTCTAAGCACAAGAAGCAGTAGGCAGGCATCATCCTTCCGGACCGCTTTGGTGGAGCAAGCTGGGGACTTGGTGAGGATGGGAAGGGAAGTTAGGTGTGAGGGTCGAAGACAGAGGGAGGAGGCTGGCGCCGGAGTCTAGCAATAGGGAAGACAATGTCGCACGATAGAAACAGGGTATGGAAGCAGCAAAGTGATGGGAAGCAACAAACGACAGAGCTATTCACGACAGTAATGAACATCCAGCAATATAATGAACCAAAAAAAAGGTGTCGTCACATTTGTCTCTAGAAGCCGTTCGGTATACCCAACTACAATCAGTCCCGTGTCCAGCGCCAGCTAACTCCCATTACCCTGCTTGGTCGCAGCCTAAAAGCTCGCGGCCGACCAGTGCAGGCAAACAAGTCATGTCGTCCCTCTCGTGAAGCCCTCGGTAGCTCTCCTTTCTTCTCTGTCTTCCCCTCCTCTGGTCCTCACCAGAGGACCCTGTTCCAACCTCTGTACCTCTCCCCTCCGTATTTACGTTCTCCTCAAGTAAGTACCTGTCTCAGGAAACCTCATTTCATCCTTTCCCTACATACTCCCTCGACCACCTCCCCATCATTTCACCTCTCTCTCCCTCCACTTCGCTACGTAACCCCCATAGCCCGGCCCCCATTCCCAATCCCCAGCCCCCTCCTCCCAAGAGACTCCCTGCTCTCATTCCCATGTTGCGCGAACCCATTCCACCCGCCCTCGCCGCCATCCTGCACATGCCTGACACTACTCTCATTACTCCACGCGTTCCCCTGCACCTCGTCGCGGTCCACCCTCGTCGCGACCGGCGTGATGGTCGGCCGTCCGTTCTGATCCCTACTGCGGGGCGTGCCGGGCGCTGCGCCGGGAGCCGGGCCCTCGAAGGTCGAGCTGGGCTGGGGCGTCTGGGAAGGGTTGTTGATTGTGGGTGCGCGGGCGCGGTCGCCGTAGCGTTTGAGGATTTCCTTTGTTGTGATGTCGGCGGAGGCGGAGAAGAGGGAGGAGTCGTTGAGGATCAGGGAGAGGTCTTCTGGGATCTGGACGGATAGAGTCAGTGGGTGAGGTTTGGGGAGGGAGAGGGAGGGCCAGGACGTACCTCGCACATGGCTTCGTTGTGGTAGATTAGCTCGTGAACGGCTTCGATGGCCAGGAAGGAGTCGTTGACGTTCGTGTCGATTACGGGACCGCCGGTCTTGTTTGGCTCGGTCAGGTAGAGGATGTTGGGCGTCATGACGGTTGCGAGGTTGTGGATGTCCATCTTTGAGCCGGATTCTTCGTCAATGTGCGAGAAGCTTGATACCCAGGTTAGGAAGTTGAAGAGCACTTCCATTGTGTCGCGGTGTGCCTTTGGTAGCAGGCAGCATGTGAGGTGAAGGACTCGGCGTCGCTTTTCTTCGTCGGTAATTTCTGTAATTGTTAGTCATGTTCCGGTGATATCTCCATACCATGATGATGAAGGAAAATTGGACTTACTAGTCGAAGTGATCCACAACCGATGCAACTTAAACGTCAAGAGCGGATCCGGGAGATCCCTGAAAAACTTCTTCAACATGTTGGCCACCTGGACCGGGTTCTCCCTTGTGAGGTCGACTTTCTCGGTACCATTGGTGTCCACCTCTTCCTTGAGATCATTCAATCGCTTGATGTTTCCATTCTTTCGGAACACGCCCTCGATACTCATATCCATCGTCCTCATGGCGCTGATCGAGTCCTGTACCACAGCTGGTATCCGTAGAGCTCCCGGCCCCACGCCATCAGTCGACTCGGCATAGTCCCGCTCCACCAGCTGTTCGAGTGCAACGCCGAAGACGCCCTTCTTCTTGCCCTTTGGCTTGTTGTCCTTCTTCGCAAAAGCACTGCCAAACTTCTCCCAGAAAGTCGGCCGCTTGGTCTCGATAAGGTCAAGAAGCTGTTCTTGGTTGAAATGGCCTTCTAGCAATGGCTCCAGTGATAAGACAGCTACATGTCGGACAATGAAGTACTCCAGCGCAGACAATTCCGAAAAATACTTCTTCGAACGTCCGCCTTCGACAGGATGCTGCATGAGCTTGTCATCGAGCGGACCGGACGGACTTCGCGTGTGACCATTGACCAATTTGACTTTTGGTTCTTGCGGGATCATGGGCTGTCGCGCAAAGCGAGAGGCATTCGGTCTTTGCTCTCGCGTTTGTTGCGCTTGGACAAGTCGTGGAATATCATCGAGAGTCATACCATCACTCCCGTTAAATTGCAGAGAGTTCAATGGCTCACCATTGGCATCTGTATCCTCAACGATCTGGAATGTGCCAGTTCTCCGCCTTTCGGCCTTGCCCGGTGACCCTGGTAGCACAGCGTCTGGGGCGTCAATAATCCGGGATGAGCGAGCTTTTCGACCTGTAGTAGAGACCTGCTTATCCATTCGCGTGGACCGTAACCGCTTGATGTCGCCAAGAGCCTCTTCATAAGATTGAGATTGTTGGTCACCAGTGGATGATCCAGTGTACGATTTCGACCTGGTGTTCGACAAGAGCTTGGGCGATAGCTTTCCATCCGGCGCGACTCTGTGTCCCTGCCGTGAATCATAGTCTGACAGATTCGGGTCGTCCGATGTGTGCGGTAGAGCTCCACTCGTCCTAAGAGTAGAGAGTAACCTTGCATGAGAAACCCGAAGCAGGTGAACGTATTGCTGCAAGCGTGACACTTCAGTGAAGCCGCTCTCGTCGATGCTGCTGCCATGTCTTTCACAAAAGACGCTCTTGGACGACTCGTTCCACCTCGCAGCGACGGGTGCCACAACCATCGACTTGTCGCATTTGCCACATTTGAAGCAACCCGCATGCACCAACCGGTCGTTCTTCCGGTAGCACTTGTCTTCGCAAGCTTTGTCGCAGACAGCGCATAGATCCGCTGCTCGATCGCCCAAATTGAAGGGCTCGGATTGCGACTCTCGAGCATGCTCTATTTCAAGGCGTTCTTCAAGTTTGCCGATATCGAGAAGGAATTGATTAAGTCCATCCGGAGTTCCAACCTCGCGTTCCAATTTGAGTGCGCCCTGCAAGCATATCCGGATGAGAAGCTTGAGGTAGTGCGCCAGGCCAGTGACGAGGGAAAGCAGCTCCTGAGTAACCCCTAATCTCCGCACTCCGGTCTCTTGCGACTCAGCAAGAAGCTGGAAGAATGCAACGACCTTCTTGCACAGCAGCTTAGCTTCTCGAGAGTAGGACAGGCCTACAACTGTCAGCGTGTCTGGCCATAAACCCGCGCGAGTGGACCGACCTTTCTGTGTTTGCCGGACGAGTGTTTCGTCCAAATCATCCGCAGCGTTAAACAGCACGTCTACGTGGGTGATGAATTTCTTCGCGCTCATCACGCCGTCCACGTAGGCGCCATTGCTCACATGGAGCAGCATGTCACTGATACATGTTGCGCTCTTCTCTTCGAATGCGCTGAGTGTCCGCCAGATCCAGAGAACCTTCTCTTCAACCGTCTCTTCTCCACTCCTTACAAGCTTCCGCATCTCCTCGGTCGCTTCCCCTTCATCGAGAGCTCGATCTTCGGGTTGTGTGGGTGCTTGGCCTTGATGTAGTCTGACATTCCAGTATTTGTGAATCATATAGCATTCAGGATGCCAATGTTGGTTTTGACCATTGCGGAAGATCTCGACGAATTGTTTGAGGATTGCGGTCTGGCATCCATTACAGCGCTGGGCGAACCTTGTGCTGTAGTGATAGTGACAGTAGACGTTTCCTTCGTGCTCGTAGTACGAATCTTGCGCTCCAAAGACAGTCGGACACACACTACAGGTGAAGTGCTCAATGTGGTATTTGCGGTCTAGCGCTGTTATATAGGAGCCGCGGAGGGCACCACCGCATGAAAAGCAGAGAAGATCGAGGCGTCGAAAGTAGTCGGTCTCACAAAGCGGATATTGGCCCGGTCCCTGCTCTGGCACAGGGAAGAACTTTGAGGCTACAATTTTACCGCAATCCTAAATTCAAGAGTCAGCTTGCGACGCTTCCCAATCTACGATAATCCTTACCTCGCAAGTGAAGCATTCGAGATGATATGTGTCTCCCAGAGCTCTTACAAACTGGCCCAACAAAGGCTTCTGACACTTTCCGCATATCCGGGACTGCCCACTCGGCCTTGATCTGTGTGTTCTGTCTCTTGTCGGCGATGCTGCAACAACAGCGTCGTCTCTGCTTGGTCGTCTGTTGACTGTATCTGGTCTATGTGGGGTGTCATAACTCTGCTGTCTCCTGTGCCTGTTGTTTGGCGCTGCGCCATTCGTCTGAGCTGGCTGAGGATATGTTTGCGATCGATCAGGTGCGTGATCGGAATGGTTTCGAATGGGCATTTCCCGGGTGTCTGAGTGTTGGTCCATTGTCGTCACGCCCATCCCCAGTCGGGAAACTGTATCGATGCGAGAGGTTGAATCTTCCTGCCAATGCCCTCACTGGCAGAGCAAAGCCGCTGCTGTCGTTTGACCTGTATCGCGTTCCCCGTCTATTCCAAAAAGTCTCACCTATGTGCGACACGATTCCAGCTATCTGGCCCTTCGCAATATCGACTTTTTCCTGACGCGCAGATCCCAGATCTTATTCAAGCCGGCGGGCGCACGAGTTGATGTACCCAGAGTCGGTAGCTGAGGATATGCTGAAGTCGTGATCAAGTGTGTCATGTGCAGATTGTATGTCGATCGACGTGCCAAGGTCATCAAACGTGGTGATTATGAAGTCGAATATTATTGCAGACCGGCCAAGTAATAGTATCGGAACACCGCAAGATGTAGAGCTGAATAGAAAGGAGCGTGTAGGTGTGGATGAATGCCGTGGTAGTCGGCACTGTACGAGAATAGTTGGCCGCGGGTGTCTCGTAAAATCAACGTGCAGACCACAGCCAGTCGTCGGTGTCGAGTCGACGAGCTGGGGAGGCCTTGGGCGTGTCGAATAGTGCGACGAGGAGATATGTCGGCACAAGGGACGGAGATTGATTGGGTCGCGGGCGTCAAATGTGTGAGTATCGATCGGATAAACAGGGTTGTCGGGCGTTCGTGGATTTGGGGGGGCCAGGGAGTTCGGCGCTGGATGATCGACGGGGATGAGATTTGCTTGGAGACGGACACGCGAGATTCCCTGTTCTAACTTCTGTCACTTTTCTCCGCGACCGCGATTGCGCGTAGTACCAAGTGTGGTCAAGCAGCGGAGCCGTACGTCGAATCCCTGCTCGTTCAGGGCATAGAGGAGGAGCTGCGGCGGGAAGTGTATTGGAGTATTAGTGCTTGGACGGTATGGGGCTTGGCGTCTTTGAAGTTGGACCTGCTGCTCCTTCGCTGCTCCTTCCAAACACAGAGCCACAAAACAGCCTTTCGGTTACTGCCGTTCCTCCCGCCAAAAATTCCACGCCAGCGCGTGAGCTGAACTGCACCATCTGTACCTGCAGTGAAGCCCAGCCGCCGACCACAATTGGCTGTACTGGTCCTCAGAGCTATCTTTTCATCGCATTTCACAGCTGCTCGTCCTACGATTGGAACAGCTCAATTCAAGTTGACCCTGCGAGACATTCACCCCTCCTTCACTCACACATCATGGCGTCCCAGCAGAACGGCACCGGTTACCAACCGCCTCAAATGTCGCGACCAAAGCGACCTCCTACGGGCGACGAGGAAGCAAGTCAAACGCTCAGACTGGGCGAGTTCCAGGACGTCCCCTCACTGAGTCTGTCGGAAGCGCGTTATGTCATTAATGCAGTGACGACATCGCGAAGAGAATCGGGGAAGAAGCCCGCCGACAGTGAGACTTTATTGAAAGTACAGGAGTACCTCGAGATGTTTTCGCGGTATAAGGAGCAAGAGCCCGTGCAGACATTGGAACAGCTCTTCAATCAGACCAATTTGGACAAGTTCGAGAGGAGTCAATTGGGTATGCTATGCTCCCATGTTTATGTACTACTACGTACGTGTATGGAATGCTAACATTGGACCAGGCAGCCTTTGTCCAGATGATTTCGAGGAGGCCATGGCGCTGATACCCAGCCTCCAGGGGAAGATTGAAGAGAAGGAGCTCACAGACTTGCTGAACGAGATGAAGGACCTGAGAAAGTTCGCGACTTGAGGCACTCCATCCATCGCGGAGCATTTCAGGCTTGTCAATACATGCATGAAAGCGGGGGACAAATCATTTTAGCATGGCGTTCGGGTCGATTTATACAAGCTGTTGCGCTGAGAACAGCGGTGAGAGCATAGACAGCCCAAACAAGACAATGCAAGCAAAGTCGAAACGAAACCCAAAAATGCTCAATCATGATCTCGTTCAAGTGTACTTGCGTATCACTGACAGCGCCCCTGACCGTCCCATCTCGCTCGCCTGACGCCGTTGCGTGCTAGCATAATGAGTGTACTTGCAATAGTCGTCCTACCGCGGACTGGACGATAGAGAAAGATAACGTGGACAGGAGAGCATAACGCTTTAAAGAAAGTTACCTATCAAGCACTACCAGACAAATCTGGTAGTGCGTTCGATATATCCATGTACGTATAATACGTATATCTAGTGCTTGTTATAACTACCAGGTTTGACCTGGTAGTCTCTACGTCCGGCAGCTTCTTTAAGGGCGTGACATGGCCGGCGCTGCACGATGCACCTACGTCGGTGTTGCGGGTAAACCTCAAAGACATCGAATATGTCATAGCAAATATGGGGCGCTGTTCCTACAAATCTATAGTTGTAGAAACCACTTTACAGAGCTTGTGCCGATGCCGGAGTCGAAAACTCCGATCTTCGGCCGCCTATGATGCTGGAGCTATAGCAGTATGCGCCGCACCACCTCACTCATATATGTACTTCACCTTTATATTCAGCAATAAGGGAGTACAGGAAGCCAAGAGTCGAAAAACTGTGCGGAACGCTTTGTGCACAAGATCTCTGCTCGTTTCCCGCATTCTGATTCGCCATGACTATGTAGCGAAACTACCCAGTACAGTCAGTGAGATATCTTAGCGGTGTCCCGGTAGTACAGGGATGCGCGACGACTAGGTACGACATAGCTTTTAGACTACTCATCGCTATGGCGAGGCGAGGAACGAGCCATGCCAGCTCCGAGAGGCTGCTTGACTTCGACTCTATACCTGACGAGATCCTGGTAATGATTCTGAGCCATCTGGACTCGCAGCCTAGGTCAGAGACACATACTCGGACCTTCCCTCAAGGCACAATGTTTGAAACTGGATATGCGCATGCACCATTGAAGCAGCTGTCTTTCGTATGCAAACGTTGGAGGCGTATCGTATCGCCAGCACTCTATAGGCACCTGTACATCGATCTCGATAACATCCTAGTCAGATCTCTGAGCTCCAAGAATGGTTCGCTTCAGCATGGCCGCTTCTTCGACACGCATCACGAGCAAGCGGTAATGGACCAGTTAAAGGTACCATGGGTTACGTCTCTACGCGGAGCCAGAACTGATGTACTATCACAGGTAATGACGACGGAACTCTCGAGCATAAAGGTTAACGAATATGCAAAATCGTTACTCGTCTTGTTTCGGGCTGATATACTCTACAACACTCTGAAGAAAGTCGTGGACCAGGCAATGCCAGCCATCTGGCGCCATCTGCTTGAGGCCTTTGATCTCCAGCGGATCGTCCTTCTTTCGCCATTCTATGGCCTCGCTGCTCTGACAAGTGTCGTACAGAGCTCATTCCTTACTTCGGTGACCTCCACCGTCCGGAACATGAATATACTCGAGCTCGACGTCAAATCCGAGAGTCTCGACATCACCTCAAATAGGGACACCTCAGATTACGGCATGGCTACCAAATCTCCTACCGACTTCCGCTTCAAAACTACCAGCATGCTACACATGCGCTCATGGTCGCACATCGGTCTCAACGAGGGCAACGTAAGCGACCTAGACGAACAGTACGAGTACGACGGTCCCGCGACAGTCTCACTACTACCCTACCTCTTTCCACCCTGCTGCGTGCAGCGAGAAACCGACCACTCCCACCGCTGGGCCCACCTCCGCGACAACATGACCTTCCTCGACTCCTTCTCCTACACGGGAGTCATGGTCCCTCCCTACCACATCCCATCCATGAGACACGACGCCGGCGTACACCCCTTCCACTACCTCCGCAAGCTCAACCTCAAAATCCTCCCAGACATGCGTGACGTGAAAGCAGCTATCAACGACGTCGAAGACGACGACGAAGTCCAAGACTATATCGTAGAGCACGACAACGGCTTCGGCGAGATCTACGCCGACTTGCGGTCCGACGTGCTCGATAATTGCAGCCTCGACGGCTGGCGCCTGGATACTGTCGTCAGCGATGACCACGAGATGCTGTACCGTATCCCCGGCTTTGCTAGTGATTTTCAAGACGAGATGCATAAGCATCTCTTCAGCTACGGGATGTTGAGGATGGAGCCTAGGCTGATCGATACGGATTGGGGAAGGGTGTGGACGGTCGTGGAGGCGGAGGATAATGGGCGAATGATCAAGTTGATGAGGATCGAGGATAAGATTCCTGCTTGGCGGATGTTGGCAGGTTCGATTGGCTCTGGTGAGGACGAGGAGGTGGACGATGCGGTGGAATGAGATGGTGGAGAGTCCTCGTTGGGGGTCGTGGCGGAGACATGAGGATACAAATGTCTCGGCTGCAGGAATTCAAACAATATCTTCACGGACGTGGACTCTACCAGATGCTAGCGTGGTGACTACCAGATTCGACCTGGTAGTCGCAGAGTGGGAGGAGGTCATGGGGTCCTCTTCTCACCCTTGGACTATGAACTACCACTCTGGTCTGGTAGCATGAGATAATGAATGTGATCTCTGATCAAATTCTTGCATAGACGAGGGTGTGGCATAGAATTCCTCGAAGACCAAACCTGTGCTACCACAACACCTAGGGACAGAAAACCATGCAACGCTGGTGTTGTTGTTTTGCATCCTGCAACGTGTGGAAAGCCTAGACTACCGAATTCGAGCTGGTAATTCTCACCACGGTTGAGTATGCATATTGGCAATACTTGTCTTTAAGACTAGATACTTCCAGATCCAGACCGATATTGCTCTGTTTGCCTATCTGACGATGAACAATCAAGACTGCCAGAACCCAAAGCTTGAACGACAACATGGGCACCATGTTAATATGTCAGAAGAGTCGCTCGTAGGTTAACACCTTGCACAAACTCAAACTTTGTGCAAACTGTCGTATGTTTCAGGACATCCTACAAGAAAATGCTACCCAATATTGCTATTCCTCTCCCACTTTTTATATGTTCACCATCCCCTACTTCCCTTCACCACATCAATGCCCCTTGAATTGGTCCTCAGTAACTCCAGCACCCATCGCAGCAGTCGAACTAATCCCACCAGTCAACATAGTCAGCATCGAGTCGACATAGCTCGCGCCAGACCACTTCTGATGGGTCACGACGTCGTTCTTGCTGTCCATCTCGGGCTCCTGAATCATCTCACCATACGCCCTCATGCCGTGCTTTGCGTAAGCAGCGGCGAAGTTGTTAGAGATGAGGGCGTTGGAGTGCAGGCCGGCAAGGGTGATGAACTGCCAGCAGTAGCCGAGCTGGCCGAGACGCTTGATGTACGTCTCTTGCTCGTTGCGGGGCATGGCAGCCTTCCAGTTGAAGGAGGGGGAGAGGTTGTAGGCGAGTCTGTAAGCTATGTTAGTCGAGTTGGCTTTCGGGATGAAGGGGAAAGGACTCACTTCTGCTCGGGCCACACGGCGTGTACGCCCTCTGCGAATTCCTGCGCTTGGGCATAGTCCGGCAGCTTGCTCTCCATCCAGATCATGTCGCAGTAAGGCGCGTAGGCGATGGCGCGGTTCACGGCGCACTGGCAGCCGCCCTTGTAGCGGTAGTAGCCCTCGCGGGTTCGGGGTGAGTCCCAGTCGAAGTGGACGTCGACGCCGGTGATGCCCTTTGCGATCGCGCGGGCTTCTTGGTTGCTCTTGCCCTTGCTCTTAGCGAGGAACTCGTTGATCAGACCCTTCTTGTTAACGTGTACGCCGGCGTTGATGGTGTCGATGACGGCCTCGTGGAACAGGCGGAGGTTGGCCTGCGCATTCCAGCTGTCCTCGATTGCTTGGAGCTCGGCACCGTTCTTTCCGGCTTGCTCGGCTGCGATCATGAGGTCGTTCAGGGGCTGGAGAGCTGGGTTCGTGGAGCCAAGGATGAAAGCGTGGTCGCGGGGGTCGATAGTGGTAGTGATGAGAGTAGCGGCTTCGGAGTCGGTACGGGCAACAGCAAGGAGGTCGTGTCCTGGCAAAAGATCAGCAGGTTCTCATAGGCTAGGGCCAAACAAACGTACCCATAATGTCTGCCTGTGCACGGATGGCAATGAGACGGTTGATGTGCTCTTGAATAGGCACAAGCACCTTTCCAGCCATGTGTCCGCACTTCTTGGTACCAGGAGCCTGGTCCTCAATGTGAATACCAGCAGCACCACTCTCAATCATGAGCTTGGTGAGCTTCATGACAGCAGTGAGACCACCGTGACCAGTGTCCGCATCGGCAACAATGGGGCGGAGGTAATCGATGCTGGGGAGGTTCGATCGAGCACTGACGGGGGCACTAACTCTCTCGTTCCTCTGCTTGCGGTCGTGGAACAGCTGAGCCATGAACAGCTGGTGGACCTTGTTCGGCACAGTGGTCTGGTCTGCGAGTTAGCTTAATAGCTTTCTCCGGATCAACGGAGAACTCACGTATGGGTAGTCAGCAAGATCAGGGCCGGGCTCATTCGAGGTCGAAGCAGTAGAAGAGCTCTGCCAGCCAGAAACGTAGACAGTATCGAGGTACTTGGCCATCTGGGTAATCATGACGGGGTCGAGACATCCGTAAGTGAAGCTAGCCTCCTTGTTCTGCAATCATTGTCAACATGTGCCTTACTAGAGCTATATTCTTTGACAAACCTTGAACCTCGATTCTACAATGTCCCAGAGCTTCTTGGACTGCGTGTTGCTGGGGAAGTCGACCTTGATGGTGCCCCTCTTTTGCACAATCTGCTCAGCAGTGTAAGGTCTGCGGGTATGCCTCCACCTCGAGTCTGTCCACCACTGCTTGACATCCTTCACCTCTTGCTGGTACTTTTGCTCCTCTGCGTCAATTGATGAAGCCATGGTTGGAATTGCGTTGGACACTTGGTTGAAGATCTGTTTCAGTCGTTCGGCCAGATTGATGGTAGCTGAGCCGTATACTACAGGTGCTGATCTAGTGGTGATGTAACAATGGTATGGGAGCGGAGAGTGCTAGTCAATATGAATCGCGGGGTTAGGGAGCAGAAGTATGACGGATTGAAATGATGGAACAAGATCACCTACTAATATGAAGAGCTAGATGAATGCGGAACACCTCGGCCATGGGCCATCTTCGATCCTGTGTGGTACAGGGTCAAACGTCTAGCACCGAGGCTCTGAACGGCTGTAGCTGGGCTTGTGCTGAATCTGGCTCTGACGCAGGACGCGATCAAAGGACAGCACCCCGTTGGCCCGAGCAAGCAGAGCAAAAGATGGGGAAACCATCTGCAAGTTCCACACTGCCGAGGAAGTTCGCATGTGACGGCTCTTTTGCCAGTTCGGGGAGGATCGGGTCCGCCAGGCCTAGCCCCGACTTCATCCCGCATCTTCACATGTCTGATTCAGAGCTTCACTGCACCTGCCGTTACCGCTCGCACTTCTAACGGTGCCTTGTCCGAAATGCCTTTGGTCTGCCGAAGCCGGAGACTGGTGTGTATAGCATGGAAGAATATGTACATTTTGTGCAGTGAGTCATCATTCTCTATTCTCCTAGATCTTTGCTCGAGGATCCTGTTTAGTAGTGACGGCCTTCCATACCGAGAGGCCATGATCGTACATTTCGTCCATCCACATGTTGACAGTTCCTCCAGAAGTCAGGCGCAAAGATCCCCTCGGTACCTTTACAGGCCATTCCACGTTCCCAAAATTGACAAAGTCAGTCAACAACTGATTGATAGGTGCCACAATCTTCTTCTCTTCCTCTGTCAGGCCTTTCCCTAAGCCATTACCCCAAAACCAAATAGCCATGTCGCTGCTGTGTGTGACACCCCATTGAGGTGGTAAGAATGCATCCACGCATTTTGCGCGCCACTCGATCCGGTACCTCAGCAGATCTTGACCTACCTTGAAACCACCAGCATCGAGCCTGTCTGCAAAACCTCGCTCAAGTGCATATACTTGCATGTCTGCATACACCCTGCCAAAGGCGTCTTGCCAGTCTTTATACTTTGCAGGGAGCTTCTTGTCCGGGAAGTACAGGGGCATGAGCACCTTGACGACCCTCTCAGGATAATCCGCTACCAGCCTTCGGTAGACGTCGGCGTACGAATTGTCAGGAGTTCGCCAACTGCCGTACATGTTCCACTCTTCAGCACACTCTCCGTTCAGGATTTTGATTCCTCTCCTTTTTAGCTTGTTTGCAAAGGTCCCGTCATTGATGCTCCTTGACAGGTCTTTGTTCACAAAAGCCCCATCACTTAATGCTCGAAACTCACTGATCTTCATTTGGTCCTGGACTTCCACCAGCTTCTGTGCTGGTATTGCTCGAAGTCTTTTCAATTTCTCGGCCGCATCAAGATCTGAGCTGATACCCAGCCGACTCAGCAGCTCTTCGAACTGGTCCTGTTGCTCGGGCAATTGTTTGGCTTGTACACCAGGCCCATTGCTCCACATGACCGCTCTGCCGATCAGCTGTTGTCCTTCCGGTCGATCCAAGTCATGAGCCAGCTGATTGAAGGTACTGTGAGAGCCAGCACTGTAGCCTGCGACTGTGATCTTTCTCGCATCTCCCCCGAGTAGATGAATATTCTTTGCCACCCATTCAAGCGCCGTCCGCTGGTCCCAAAAGCCACAATTACCGACAGTCTCTCCGTTCCTCTGTGCTTCAGCTTCCAATTCACGCGACGCTAGGAAACCGAAAAGATTCAATCTGTAAGCGGGCATGACAACAATGGCTCTGAAGGGTGTTTCGTGCAGCATATTCGCAATGACAGTCGCAGGCGTATTGGCGGTGCCAAATTGCAACCACCCACCGTGAATGTAGAAAAACACAGGCCAGCCATGATCTGAAGGCGGCGATCCATGTGGGATCCAGATGTTCAATTGCAGACAGTTCTCATCCCATAAGGAAGTGTCGGGTTGAGCTCTGTAGGCAGGTTGTGGGCAAAGAGCTGTCTTGCCTGTAAAAGAGCCCGGGTTCGCTCTTGTGCCATAGCTATAGCCGTCAGGGAGGCTCCGCGGGGCACGAAATCGATATTGACCAGTGGGCGGCAAAGCATAAGGCAGGCCTCCGATATACGTGCAAGTTGGGTTCGAAGTCGATTTTGGCGTCAAGCGTGCCGCCGTGACCGTGCCTAGCGGACCGAGATCAACCTTGACTGACGACTGTTTGAATGTTGTCACCGTCATGTTGGTTTCATGTCAAAGATAGGTGTATAGTGAAAAGTACAGACGAGGTAGAAGATGCGGCGGGGTAGACAATCCACCTCGATGCCCTGTCGATCACTTCCGAAAGGGGAGGCATGATTGGGGTCGCGACAGCGACCTCGCGTTCGCCCCAATTCTTCTTCACTCATACACTTTCGACTAAGAAGTCCTCTTTGACTTAGCGCATTGTGATCCGCGTGCAGCCATTTCCAACATGGCAATCTCGACGATACCCGTGTCAAGTCAAGAAGAAACCTCTTCACAACAGATGATCAAAGCCGAGCAGGAGATCTTCTATATCGTCAAGGATCTGCCTTTCGAGCTTCGTGAGCATGTTAGCAGCTATCTTCAAGAAGAGCTTTGTTAGTCGATATACGTCATCATTGACCACTCTCGCTGACTTTCTCTCAGATGCACCAGCATTCTCGCTGCTTCAGAACCTCCTCATCTCGGGTGCAGATCAAGTGTCTGGGAATCAACAGAGGATATTTTTGCCGTCACCACAGATCATTGCCTTGGCGTCCACTCTGATCGTATATCCACCACTGACTACACGACTCCCCTCTACGGACAAGCCATACGCCGCAGATCTTGCGTTGAGATACATTCGACATCTCAAGATCATACCCTCATTGAATAGTGGCTTAGCAGACATTTTCACCTTTGCCAGCTCAGATCCAAAGCGTTCTGGTCGACGGCGACGTCGTGCGAGTCTCGACCATGGCGAGAGTAGGCTAGAAGAAGTTGATGGCCGGCTTACTACGAAGATAGCTACGGAAGACTCCATCTTCGAGCGTGCGGATGACTTCTGGTCTGTTGTTGGCTGGGCATTCAACTGCTCTGTGAGACACCAACAGCGATGGGTCCGCTGGCGCGTCTGGCTCGAAGCCATGCTCGACCTCGTAGATAAGGACCTGAGTGATCGATGTGCAGAGATTAGTCGCCAGGATGTCGACGACAACAGCGAGTACGACGACACATTGGTCAAAGAGGCCTTGATATCAAAATACCTCACGTTGCGTACATCTGGACGAGGGGAAAAGAAGAGAATGATCAGAGCTATTCTCGCAGATGGCAGCAAGCACAGCCTGAATGAGTTTGGCGAGGTTTGGAAATTCGAAACCAAGCCGCCCAAGGAAAGAAATCAGGAAACGGCCCAGGAGAAGCAACTCGACTTTGACAACGATCAGTACGGCGACTACATGGATATCGACGGAGATGATCTGGAAGCGGATTTGAACGGCAACCTCGCACCACGGAAATCTGGCAGGAGGACCAAAGCCTCGTACACTAACGAGGATGAGGACGACATCGAGGAAGTTCTGGACGAGAATCTGACGTACACGATCGCAGATTATGGAGAAATCTCCTCTATACTGCTCCGACAGAGACTTTTTGGTCTACTCATCAGATACACCGAGCATTACCCAGCGGGTTTTATGAATACAAGCGAGCTGTTCGACCTGATCGCCGAGCAGATTAGACCTATCGCGCTCCACACGTTCTCGCACTTTGTCACGCCCTCTAAGCCATGGATCTCCAATCCGCATGCGCAATGTGCTCTTCTGCTTGATCTCCTCTGCACCATAACAGGGCAGAAGCCTCCAGCATTTAAGAAGGGGATTATTGAGCAGGATGACCTCGAGAAGTACTACCTGCCCGCTACAGCCAGTTCGAGCACTGCGATTGATAATGCAAAGGTCAGCATCATGGTCGAGGCTCTTATGAGACTGCTGTGGAAGTATCGGGGGTTGGAGCCAAGATCGTCCTTGTCGAATGCAGTGCAGGATGGACGCAAAGCGAGGTTCGAGAAGATCGAGTTTGAAAGGAAGAAGACAACACAACAGGGCATCGAACTTACCGAACAAGCCAGAGAGACCATCAGTCATAGTGCCATGAGGATGGCAGCGTTGCTAGACGTGCTTTAGGCTCAGCTTCAATTTGGCTTGCTCACCACTGCGACCTCAATTTTTGAGTCTGAATTGTCGTCAACCTTAATGATAACGACTAGATCCGCTATCGCATACGACGACTCTCGGAATATCAAAACGTACTGGTAGCATTCGTGACCAGATGACTGTGCTTGTCCTTGTGATCCATCTCCGCGGAGTTCGGCACAGCATCTTCAATTCTCGTGCTGCCGACCAAGTTTTCTTCTCGTGACTCAATTGTTGTTCTGTATTTCAAGCTCATCTTCAATATTTGCACCTACGGAATGAGTGCATAATCTATTATATACTTGTATTTTTGTAAATGTTCCGCCAGCATGGCCAGCATCACCTCCCACCTCCGCCGTGTCACCAACCACAACCTCAACACCATCCGCTCCTCGCCTCTCTCCGAACTATCAGGATCTCTCGGTGACCTGGGTACACTTCTTCCTCTCCTGCTGGCTCTTACTCTCCAAGGCTCCATCTCCTTCTCCTCAACCTTAGTCTTCTCCGGTCTCGCCAATATCCTCACCGGCCTCTACTATGGCATTCCTCTCCCAGTCCAACCCATGAAAGCTATCGCCAGCATCGCCATTTCCTCTTCCTTCTCCCGCGCCGAAACCGCAAGTGCAGGCCTATTCGTCGCCTCATGTGTCCTCCTTTTCAGCCTCACCGGTCTCCTCACCTGGTTCACCCGCGTCGTCCCCGTCCCCGTCATCCGCGGGATCCAAGTCGGCGCTGGCCTCTCCCTCATCATCTCAGCTGGCACTTCCCTCCTCCGGCCGCTCCACTGGCTCTGCCCTCCCCTAGATAACCACTTTCTCACCGTCCTCGCCCTGGTCTTCCTCCTCCTCTCCACCCTCCGTCCGAGAGTCCCAACCGCCCTCATCCTCACAACCCTCGGCATCATACTAGCCCTCATCTCCCTCCACCTCAACCGGTCCACGACCCCATCAACCCCCTGGCTCTGGCAACCCCACACTCTTCTCCCCTCCCCCGACGCCTTCCGCCGTGGCGCCCTCCTCGCAGGCCTCCCACAACTCCCCCTCACGACCCTCAACTCCCTCCTCGCCGTCTCCTCCCTCGCCGCTTCCCTGTCCCCTCCCCTCCCCTCTGCTCCCTCCCCTGCCTCCCTCGGCTACTCCGTTGCCCTCATAAACCTCATCGCCCCCTGGTTCGGCGCCATGCCCGTCTGCCACGGCTCCGGAGGTCTAGCAGCGCAGTACCGCTTTGGCGCACGGTCCGGGGCGTCTGTGATCGTGCTTGGAGCGATCAAGTTACTGCTTGGCCTGTTCGTCGGTGACAGGGTGGTGCCTGTCCTGGAGCGGTTCCCCAGGGGACTGTTGGGGGTGATGGTGTTAGCTGCGGGCGTGGAATTGGCGAAGGTTGGGCGGGAATTGGGGGATCAGACGGGGCTGTGGGAGGAGAGCGTAGAGGACGACGGGAGGGAGGAGAGGAAGGTTGGTGAGGTGGAGATGGAGAGGAGGTGGACCGTGGTGTTGGTTACGGTGGCGGGGTGTTTGGCGTTCAAGAACGATGCTGTGGGGTTTGCGGTGGGCATGGTGTGGTATTGGGGGTTGGAATGGGAGAGGAGGTGGAGGACTAGGGGGAGGGGCGAGAGACGGCCTTTGTTAGGAGAGGGATCGTCATGATGCATTATGAATGTCACGAATATAGATTGCAGTAATTGAAACTTCATTCAGCTCATCCTCGGAATGGCTCGTCCTTTCTATTCTGGTATCCTACAATTCTGTCTCCGCCCAAGTCCATTATCAGTACGCCATCAGCTGTTGGACATCCTCTGCAGCCTCAAATGTCGATGTCAATGCCCAAGTCCATGCTCGCGATGACTTCGTCATCCATTTTCTTCTTGGTGAACTGGCCATAGCTCTTCTTCTCCTTCAGCGCATTCATCGGCGTCCCAGCCCTGCTTCGACCCTTCTTAGGAGTCCCGTTCATAGGCGTGCCAGCACGGCTGATATCGCTCCCTTCACCGAACAAGTCATCGCCCGGCACCTTGAGTCCGCCATTGGCAGCCGCAGCTTCGGCCTCTGCCTTCTTGCGCTCTTCCTCTGCCTTCATCGCAGCGGCTCGTCTCCTTTCCTTCGCCTCCTTCTCCATGACCAGGGCTTTGCGAATCTCCTCAGCATTACTTTTGCGATTCGCTTTGTTGAGCTCTGCGAGCCTGCTCTGCTGGTCTTGTTTCTTGACTGGCGACCCGTTCTTAGTGGTTGGACCTCCTGCGTCGTACTGTGTGAGCTCCTTGTTGATACGAGCGACAGTTGCTTCGTCCCCGCGGGAAGAGGCATCGTCGCGGCGGCGGATGAGACGATCGCGCTGATGGTCCTCGAAGGCTTTGCGCATCTTGCGGGCTTTGTCAACCTTGACCTGGATATCTGCGTCCGTGAATTGATGCTCGATCATGGCGCGCTCGTCATCGCATTTGGCTGCTAGTTGGCGTTTCGTGGGGAGGCGAATGCCATCACCCGAGAGTGTAGCAGTGTACTCGTCAAACTCGGAGTCAGTGAATCGGCCATCCGAGCATGCTGAAAAGGGGTATTCCTTCTCGTTCTTGCCGTTGGATGCGAGGATGTACTGGTTGGTGAACACCTTCTTGCCGTTTGGACCGTCGATGACATATGGACGACCCTCGTTGAATTCTGTGAGAATTTAGCTTGTGATCGTAGTGAAACCTTTGAAACACTTACTCTTGATCTGACACATCCTATATCTGGGACCTGAGGACTCCATGCCAACATTGACACGGACATAGCAGTTCTTGATCAGGATGTCAAAGTTCGGGTAAAAGCAGAACTTGGCGAATTGAGAACGACCAACTCGGCAACGCTCAAAGTCGCGCAAGTCTGGGGGAGGCTCGTCTTTGCGGACAGGAGAAGCGCGGCGACCATCGTCCCACTCGACCTCACTCTCGCCATCGGCATCGCGGTCGGAGTAACCATCGCCTCCTGATGGGGAACGCTCCTTGCGACGCCCTTCCTCTCCACGAGCTCTCGCCGCACCTTTGAGCTCTCGCTGGCGTTTGTATTCCTCGATCTTGTTCAATGGCTTGGTCTTCTGGCGACTGCTCTTCCTCTGGCCGTCGTCCAGATCAGCGGCATCGGCCTTCCGCTTTCTGCCTTCTTCATCACCACGACGAGCTTGAAGGAGTCGCTTGAGTTGCTGGTCCTGTGCGCGCCTTT
Source organism: Elsinoe australis (assembly GCA_007556505.1). Taxonomy (NCBI): domain Eukaryota; kingdom Fungi; phylum Ascomycota; class Dothideomycetes; order Myriangiales; family Elsinoaceae; genus Elsinoe; species Elsinoe australis. Next base: position 689,101 of record SWCS01000004.1, read on the forward strand.
GCGCCTCGGCAGCACGTTCGGCAAGGATTTCTTCACGCTCGATTTCCGTCATGGCCATGATTTCGGAGCGATCAGCCTCGGATCTGAACTTGCCCTCGATAGGGTAGAGAGGTGCTTCGTCTTCCAGCTCATCGCCAGATCCGGAGGGCAAACGGGCGGGAGGGGGAGGAGATTCTTCCTCAGAATCGCCGAAGGCACTATTAAGTGTAAGCTAGTTGAACAGCTGTTGGGGAGCGCCAGGGTTGGCAGGTGAGGTGCGCACTCTTCCTCCTCAGACTCGTCCCTGCGCGCTCTGCGAGCTCGACCTCTAGACTTGAGCTTCTGAGCTACACCGCGCCTAGGGGGTGACTTTTCGCCAGACTTTTTGGACTCGCTTGTCTCCTGCCTCGGGAGCGATTGAGGTACATTATCCTCCTCAGCAGAAGACTCGTCGCCCTCGAGGGCGAGAAGCTCGGCGTCGAGCTCGCTGTCAGACATTTTGTCGATTGGGTTCGGTAGGATTGAATTTGTGAGAAGTCGCAAAAGCTATACAATATTAGAAAGCTCAGGAGAACGCGAAGCAGAGGCTCGCGGCAGCAGCGCGAGCAACAGCAAGGTCTCAGCAGCCAACAAAGGTGTGAGAAGTGGCGAAGGTGGCGAAGTACGGATAGCTAAGTGTGGATGGTACGGCTGGGAAAAGCGATTGATCAATACCAGCCAAGGCACAATCAATAGCGAGCAAGGTGAAGTTGACAGGTCAACTATGGGGAGAGGTCCCAACTTCACATTCCTTGGCGTCGTAGCTCTACATCTGGTGAACTGTGCAAGATATCGCCCACCGTCAGCGATGACTTCACTCCATTTCTATCGTCCTACTTGATACTATTGCAGAAGGAAGTGCCTGACCAACGGTAGACCCACAATGCTGATTAGAGGAATCCGACCGCTTGTAGGACATCGCTTCGCTACGGGCGTCCCACGATCACCACTACAGCAGACCGCAGGCATAATCTCATCTTCCGCATCTCCGAAGACAGAGCCGAAGCCAGAGAGTGTAGAAACTAAATCGACGGGCAAGCGTACTCGCCCACTCAGTCCAGAACAGAGGAAGTTCCTCGATAGTGCTGTAAGTTCCTCTTATATAACCTCAGTATAAACATCGACTGACTATTCAGCTTCGAGTCAACCATGCTGGAGAACTCGCCGCCGTCCGGATATACAACGCTCAAACCCCACCTGTAGTCAAAGCACATCCTCACCTTCGACCATTAATGAAGCATATGTACGACCAGGAAGCCGGACACTTCAAGAAATTCAACGAGCTTCTGGCAAAGCACAGGATTCGCCCCACCGTGATGTACCCTGTTTGGCAGGTCGCTGCTACAGCACTGGGCTGGACGACGGCTATCATGGGTAGGGAGGCCGCGATGGCGTGTACGGAGGCTGTTGAGACCGAGATTGGAGAGCATTACAACGGCCAAGTCAGAGAGTTCTTGAGCTGGGTTAAGCAGATGGAGGAAAGGGGAGAGGAGCCCGGAGAAGAGCTTACTGAGCTCATCAAAGATATCCGTCGCATCAGGGATGAGGAGCTTGAGCATCTTGACCATGCCGTGGAGCATGATGCGAAGGAAGCTCAACCTTACGAGGTTCTCACCAACGTCATCAGAGGAGGTTGTCGAGCTGCCATCTGGATCACGGAGAAGGTGTGACGGGGTCTCAAGCTTAAAAGGTGCAATGCGCACAACGAGAAATCGACTTTACTTACTCATCAACCAAAACCATCTCAAAGACGGAACGACAGCATGAGCTGCCGCCGAAAAAGGCTGGATCAGCTCCCCTCCCGTCCACAAATGCGCACCCTCATGCCGTGGGATAGATCATTGTATTATGATCATGAGGATAGACTGAGGACGCGGGAGGACTGAGGGGAAATGTGGGAAAGATAGGAAAGCGTGAAGGAGAACATCTCATACGTAAATACGCTCTTTGCTGCATTGCGTTGAAGTAGAGACAGGGCAACGTTGGTGAAAGAAGGACTTGAGGGAAATGGCAAATGACACAAGGACAAACTCCACTCGTGGGTAGGTACGATGTTCCTTTGTATTATTAGATGTACAGCTGATTCAAGTAGCATCGTATGGCAATAAAGTAAATGCTCAAAACCACCGTTGGCCCATCACATGCATGCATAGATCGGCAATCGTTGTTATTGAGAGATGTGGACATACGAATCCCATCGGGTGAATTAGCCCGTATTCACATGAATGTCACATCCATCTCACCACATCCATCTCACTTTATCCAGTCATCATCCCAATCTTGCACTCACAACTTCTCTTCTTTCCTAACAGACCTGGACCATCTCTGCTATCTATAACAACATGGCTCCAAGCTCATGCAGCCCAGAGGGGCAGAAACTGTCCTCCAGCCCGAACGAGCAGGCACGATCAAGTGAAGCGCCAATCAAGAAAGAAGAAGAAGAAACCAGCGATGAGAGTGCCGTCTTCCTAGAACTGCCACGAGTATCTCCAGAAGCTGTGGTAGCCCCAGAATTATCAGCAGAGCGATCAACACTATCTCACTTAAACATGTTCTATTTCGATACAGCGTCCCTTCCCAGAAACTCACCTCGCACAAAGAAGCAGAACCAGCTCCTCACCCAAGGCTTCTCACAACCCCAGATCGACCAGTTCCTGACCAGACCATGCTTCGACACCGCGACCTCGCTGATCCGCTCCAAAGCGCTCGGCACAGGCAACCGACCCAGTGCCAGCGCCCGCGCAACAAACTACAAGCACCTACGCCCCAAGCCCTCCTCAACAAACAGGAGTCCGTGCCCCCTCCCCCCTTATCCCTCCCAAGCCTCCCAAGCTAACCCCCTCCTCCAGACTGGGTCCTCCTCGACCCCCTCCTCCCACACCAACTCCTCCGCTCCGTCTCTCCCACCCCCTCCGAAGTCCCGCAAGGCACAGACCTCTGGAAGGACCCCCAAGAGCACATCTTCCTGCACATGCTGCAGTACGCCTTCTACACCCCACCCACACCCGTCCCATCCGCCGCCCCCACATCCCGCACTTTCAGCCCCGCCACGAGCGGCGCGACGCTCTCGACTGAGCCGGCCCTTCCGCACTTCCCCGTGCAGAACCCCACGTCGAGTAGGATCCGGAAGTTGACGCCTGCGCTGCCGCTATCGAAGGCGCATAGGCAGCGACAGGTCGGTGTGGGTGAGGCGCGGTCCGTGGAGTCGGGGTCAGGGGATGGAGTGAGGGGGAGTGGGAATCCGGTAGATCGGTTCTTGGAGTATAATCTCGTGTCGCATGCTGTGCGGCTGAGGGCGGGGTTTCAGGCACGCTTTGGGGGCCAAGGGAGGGAGGTGGTGTATACTGCTAATGGACCGAGGTGGGGTGGGGAGGTGGTGGAGGAGGCGAAGACGGGGGCGGAGATGGAGGGTGGGGATGAGATTGGGGAGGATGGTGGGGGACGGAAGGGGAGGGCGACGAGGGGGAGCAGGTGGGTTGGAAGCGGTGGATTGGTGATTGGGAAGGAGGGAAGGGGGAAGGGGAAGGAGAAGACGAATGGGATTGATGGGGATGTGGAGAAGGCAGGAATCACGGAGGATATGAAGGCGATCAGGAACAGTCTTGCTGAGGTGGAGGCAGATGGCGATGCCGATGCTGATGATAAAGTGAATGGGTTGGAAGGCGGTGGCAAGCGGATCAAGAGCGAATGTCCTGACAGCGATAGCAGCGCTTTGACGGAGCTGGATAGCGACGATATTTCTCCTGCTTCATCCGCCTAGGCAAAAGGCTCATCTCATGGCGTGAACGACAAGAGTGGGCGTGGAACTCCTGAAGATCATCGATCGAGGCGGTTGGGGACAATTCACTTCGAGGATCATCACAGATCCAAGCATCAAAGTCACTACATCATCACAGCACAGCAATGAAAGTCATAGACAATTCATTATGATCATGTCTAAAGAATCGAATCGACGGCACCGTAGTGTCCGTTTACAAAAAAGTGCTCGTCTTGCAAGATAGATGCAAAGAATCAAAAGAGGCACTCGAGATCAATCTCGAGGTCCTGTCCCAAAAAGCATTGAAGTTAATAGCTCAATCGCTCCGACCCATGCCTTGCCTAACCCAGCCCAGGAATCCCATTGCGCCAATTCTTTTTGACCCCTAAGTCATGACGCGTACGTATCGAAGACAAATCATCGTATCACTTGACTACTTCTCAGTAGCGTGCTCGTCGCCAAAGGGACTCGTGTCCCGCCCGCCGAGACCATTGTGATTCGGCACGCGCGAGGCTCGTCTCGTCGCCTCCTCAATGACGGCCGACAGCGCGCCAGCGGTGTACCGGCTGCTTGCGCTGCGCTGGAGGTCACTGTGACTGACTTCGTCCGAGAAGGGACTCGTCACCGTGCTCGTGGCGGGGCTGGAAACGTTGCTCTCGCGGTTGCGGAGCAGGGATTGCCGTGCGCGGGCGTGTGGGTCTTCGTCGTCGTCTGTGTCGATGTCGGTGTCGAGACCGAGAGGGGAGCGCAGCGAGGGTTTTGTGCTGGCGTCTGAGGTTTGGCGGACGGGGAAGCGGGAGTTGCCTGATGGTCCGCCGGCTTTCTTGAGGATGGTGACAGCGTTGGGTTTTCTGAAAGAGGCGTTGGAGAGCATGGAGGGGGCGCCGGATGAGGGCATCATCACTTTTGGTGATATTGATTGTGATGTGTGAGCGGAGGCAAAGTCGGAGTTGACGGAGCCTGCGGATGTGGTAGGGACCGAGTTGCCTGATTTCAGACTGACCATGTTGGGTCGGGTCATGACAATTTGTTGAGCTGGCATTGGATTTGCACCAGCGTCGTCGTGGTAGATATCGGAGGCAACAGACTCGCGTGCTAATGAGGGCGAGATGCTAGGTCTGCCGATGAATGTTTTGCGATTGTCGAGGGTAGATGTGCTGGAGTATGCTGAGTTGCGGAGATCGCCTGGGGAGAAGAAGATGGCGTCACCAGCGGTGTATTGTGACGAAAGAGGAGAGGGTGAGAAGCTGCGAGCAGCCGGGATAGGCGGTACTGGCGGTGTTCCAGTCGTTCCATCACGGTTGGTGACACCAGGAATGAAGGCGATTGGGATCATGTTCGACGCTCGGCTGAGTACTGTTGAAGCAACAGAGTGAACCGTGTGCACCGAAGCCCTTTGATCCCTCTCCTCCCTGAATTGTGACTTGACATCGTCCTGGTGCTCCTCTTCCTCCCAGTCCTCCTCGTAGTCGTCGAATTCTCGTCGTGGCCGGATCCAGAACCACCAAACAAGGAACGTAGCAATCGCAACAAAAGCAACACCTCCCACTACACCTCCAGCGATAGCACCGACGTTAGGCCCAGATGATGGTGTTCCAGTAGTGATACCGTTCGATACGCACACCATGTGCGCACACTGATCACAGGACTGTTGTATGAGAGAGCATACTTGCGACCCTGGACACGCGGGACAGGATGGTGTTTCTGGTGGACAGGCAAGGCAGTCTCGCTTAAAGAGATGTTTACCTATACAAGCATTAGCACAATGAGACTTTCCTTGTAATTTCCTGGATGTCCGTACCATTCGGCGAAGACGCCATGGCTATGTGGAGAAGGCCTCAGGCCTCGCGAAAGCGTAGGACGGCGTGAGCCAACGCAAGGTCGCGAGACTCGGGGTCGGTTCGAGTCGATGACAGCAGATCTCTATCCCTTTATCGGCTTCGCATGGAGAGATGAAGAAGGTCGGAGGCAACGAGCAAGAAGTATGTATGTGTCGATCAACGGATACTTGTCAGGCTGGTGAACTTGTGGCTCTTGCTTGGTGAGAGAGTGCGACGTTCGAAGGGGCGCGGCTGGGACAGGAGGCCAGAGAGTTTGCGTGTGTCAGAATAAAGGGGTGATAGCCGTTGGGTTGAAAGAAAGGCGAGTGTGTAGCGAGTGACAAAGGTGTAAAAGGTCGAATTGGTGAACGAAAGGAAGCCTGCAGGCGAGGTGAAGATGTCGACACACCTAGTCTGGTCGGGCGTGAGAAGCAGAGCGACAATCAGTTGGTCGAGATGGGCGGTGGATGAGTTGTCCGGGAAGGGCTTTGAGAGTCCGGGTGGGCCAGTGGGTCTCTCAATCTCCGTGCGAGAGGCTGAAGGGAGCGGGCTGCATTTTGGCTACACTTTGGCGTTCCCGGCGTCTACAGAAAGGGGAAAGTCTCTCTGCGCTAACCCTTGCTTTGGTCAAGCGTCTCAAGCCCAGACTCTATTTTGGAGACGACTTTTCAAATGGTCAAAGCATCGTAAGAACTGCTTCTCGTACTCTCTTGCGACGGCGTCTGGCACGAGCAACGCATGGACACTGGGGAAGATCTGCACTCTTTTGCCATTACAGAGCTCACGATTGTGTTGTTTGCATTCTGAGGATGCAGTGTAAAAGACAGACAATACAATACATGAGGCGTGCTATTCTTTGTTGGTCTCACGGCCTTTCAATAAATGTGAGCTGCATGTTTAATTAGATCCGCCAAGCCCCACGAGGAGCGGAGTAACCCACAAGGCTAGTCCTTTCTCGTCAGCTCCGTATGTTCCTGGTCTTCCAGAGCTCTGCAGGCTGCCATGTGACTACGTATAGCCATCACAGCTCAGAGGTGCGAACATTCTGCCCCTCACAGCTTATCTATCTCCTTCTTGATTCGTATAGTCCTCTGATCGACGTAGGTGCGGACTAGTAGACCATGTTCCTGTGCCGAAGCATGACCTAAGCGCTATGCTGTGCTAAGGTATCATGATTGGCATCGAACGTAGCGCTGAAAACTTGTAACAGCTGGCTTCGCCATATCTCACTTGAGGACTGTTGCAGTGTCGAGCTCAGAGGCATGGCGAGCGATATCGTTTGGCGTGGATGTCCAAGTTGACGCTTCACCTCCCATCCTGCTGCCTCCTCGGGTCTTGTGGAGGTGGTGGGCCTCCAGGAAATCCCTGTCCACCAGGCCCAGGACTCGGTCCACCCATGCCGTTGGGCGGGAATGGCATACCGGGCGGAGGGAAAGGAGGCATGCCGCCTGGCGGAGGAAAGGGCATGCCTTGTCCTGGAGAGCCAGCAGATCCGGGAGGAGGGAAGGGCGGCATACCGCCTGGTGGTGGGAAGGGCATACCCTGAGGCATAGGGAAAGGGGGCATTCCTCGCCCTCCGGCTGTAGAACAATCAGTACATACGAACTTGAATGGCGTATCGAGGGCTACTCACGTCCTGGCGGTCCTCCCGGGAAGCCCCCTGGTGGAGGAGGCATCCCAGGTGGCATTTGAAAACCTGGCATTGGGAAGGCCCCTGGTTGTACTGGAGGTGGTGCGCCTGGCTGTCCAGCTTCGTTGTTCGCTTGCGTGATCGAGTCAATGACTGATTGTGCCCGCTCGTGTCCAATTTCTGTATCCATCTGTCAGGGCGGTCGCGTATATATCCTGCTCTTTGTCACATACGTTGATAGTAGTCTATGACGTTTCGAAGGTGGTTGCGTCCACTGTTATGCGCCTTGCGGACAGACATGGAATCGTGGGTAAGGTATACATCGCAATAGTCGCAAAAGTGTACTAGAGCTGTCAGTCATGATCTTGCAAAGCGCCGGAGTTGACTTATATTTCGGCATCTTGAGCTATTGTGACAGGCAATAGAATGAGAGGGGTACGTGTGTAGATGAAGATATGAGTCGTTCATCTGCGAAGAAATTCCGCTGCCAAAGTCGAGCTGCAGATTGATACGCGTCGCTGATTGGCTGGGCTTTTGATATCCTTGGCGCGATGGTCTACTAAATGGCCTTCTCATGCCTTCACAAAAGTGATTTCTTCAGTCGATCGATTTACATGTGAGATTGCTAGGGACTGTTTGCTTGCTCGGCAAGGGCTTGAAAATTTTGTCACTCACGCGAATGTGAAGTAGCTTGCACGCAAACATGCACCTCATCTCATAAATATTCACCACTCCCCCAACTGACCTCTCGAATCGCTTCTAAAGTCGACAACGTATACCTAGATATGAGCACTCAAGCAACACAGATCATGGGTCCATCAGTCTGGGCAGCAATGAATTATACCCCACCGCGCGGCAAGTGCAACTTCAAGAATGGTCTCATGTCCGGCACCTGTTCCTGTCTACGGTTCATGCTCCATCCCGTCAAGGTCAGTGAACCCCCGTCGGCGCGAATACCTTCAAATGGACAACTAAACGAGATCAAGGCGGCGACATCATTCGAGTGCGACGGCTGCAGCCATCATGCATCCTATCACAACATGGAGAATCCCGACGAGGACGCGATCGTGAGGAGATGGGCGGCGCAGGAGACGGCCCTGGTGCCGCTTGGGCAGCGAAGCAGCGATGCAGAGACTCCTGGTACCGGGAATGCAGGATCGAAGCGCAGACGTGTCGCCGGTTCCTCTAGCGGATCTTGAAAGGTCAGGTCTCTGGTACTCATGCATGGCGGTTTACATGGTAGCGGGCAGGGGTCCGCTCAATCAGCAAGCATGGCGTTTGGGTGTTGAGTCCTCGCCGAGAAGCGTGGCTGCATATAGGGTTCATAGGTGATTGGACCCAGCGGTCTTCTGTCAATGCCAGGCTGATGCAGGCGGCTGTTCATATCGGACAAATTTGGTCTGCGGCATTCCTCAGCTGATGTTGCTTGTGGAGCGAAGGCTCATGACTCAAGCACCGAGCTTGACCGATATGTATGCCGTGTCAAGCAAGGGCGGCACGAGCCCGTGACCAGAGTGATGATGGTATAGTTGCAGGACAATAAAAGCTGACCAGCCACGAGCAGATGAGGCACGGTGCATCTTGTCAGTGAGATCTAGGAAAGCAGTGCCGGAGCGTTCGGGGAGTTCTAAGCAAAATGCAGGTTAAGCTCACCCAAACCGGCCAGCGGGGAAACGAAACCGCTCCATCCGCCTCTCGGGGTCACCGACGATCTTCTTTTCCCGTGTCTCGCGGGCAGTTTTAACCATTCTGCTTGCAAGTTTAACCACAGTAGTTTGACGACACCTCGCAACGCGTGCCGGTCTTGCTAAGTCTTGTGGAGGACAAAGTTCTGGGGCACGCGAGACACACGTGGTGTGAATGTGGTACTGCCCGCGTCATGTGGTTATTCGTGGGGCTTTTCAGCTACACGATCACGCTTAGGGTATTCGAGTGAACAGAATAGCATTATGGCATCGCTCGCTATGTTGGTAGTCCTCAACGCATCGCCTATGAAACCAGGATACTGTCCAGCAGCTCCGTCACCTATGCAATGCAATATGCAACATCCCTGTCATGCTCTAATAAACATCATCATTGTCGTCTGTGCCGGCCGGTACGCTATGCTCGCGCCAGGAGTCGGCGATCGCCCGTCAATGCCGTTGATACCATATGGGAATTTGAAGATAGACCGTGCTTGTCGCTACTAGCGGTTGCCAGGTCGGAGCATCTGAAGAATGACCGCGAGTGACGGATCTTCGGCCAGCCATTTGCCCTGAGCTGAGTCGGCAGCTCTGAGCGTATACTCCACGCGGGCATCTGTGATGGCGGCAACTTCCTTAGGACAAAGTCAGTATACGCAGGCTAAAGACAAGGACGGCAGTCTATGTTCCTACATTGCGAAAGGCATGGCTGATTTGTGCCAATGCTCGAGCATGCTCCGTTCTGGCTTGACCACCTTTCAGAAGAGCATTCCTTGTGGCGATCCATCGCTGACAGGCGACCACGCGCATGTATAGCTTCTGTGCCCTGAATCGTCGAAGACTCGCGTCCATAATGACTCTGTGATGAAGTGCTCAGTCGAAGCATGACACGGAAATTTCAATCCGACATACTGTCTCAGTTGCGCTTTCTCCTTCTCTGCGTCGCCACGAGGATGACTGCCACTCGCCATGTATGGCTGCGCGATAAGTTGTTGGGCTTCGTGTAGGCATTGGCGGATGAGAAGATATCCTTCTTGGTTGGCATCGTGTCTTGGTATCTGCGGTCGAACTCCCGCGAGGTAGTTCTGAACAGTGCGAAAGTCTTGCATGATCTCTGCAACACGCATCGCTCGAGCTTGATTCACTGCGCCTGGTAAGGATATTGCGATGCAACAGAGATTGCCCAAAGACTTACAACCATCCGCCATGTCTCCCAACTAGTATTGAATGTGATCTTCGAGGGTCGAAGACGGCAGCTAGGTCTTCCTTGTGCCGTCTCAAATGCTCGCTCGAGGTGATCATGAGTGCCTCATGTCTATTATATGACGAGGTCTGCGATAGTGGGAGGGGGCCTTCAGGCCGACAGGAGCTGGCTGTCTGTGACTGCAAGATATACTGCATTGAGTGGGTACGAAGCACAGATGTACAGCATGACAGCTCATGTAGTACTTGCACAATTTGAGCAGGGATGCTTTTGATTGAAAGAGAGTTTGGCAGGGGCAGCTGTGAAAATCTGAGGGCTAGCGAATGAGAGAGGGAACACGAATGAAAGACATTAGGACCAAACGATGCAACATGTCTAGCATAGCTGTCAAGAATACTTCCGTGAACGCCATCTACCTTATGTCGGACAAGTCTTGACGCGGTTCAGAGCTCTGATGGTTGTCAATGCTATCAGACGGGCGGGATCGAGCTCGTTTGGACGTGGTGACTTCTTCAAAGTCGGTTAGACCTGTGGTAGTAGCCTCCACAGACGTCGTGTTCAGCCTCTGTTTGGATGACAGGTGCACCGAAAGAGGTTGAGAGAAAAGCCATCTTCTCAAACGGTCGGGTAGAGGGGAAGAGGAGTTGCAAGTGCAGCAATGAAGATGTGACGAGTTGGCTAACGTCGGCACGGGACAGCCGCATGACATGGCTGATGCTCGCGCCAAATCTTTCCAAGGGTGGGTAAGGTGAGCACGGGGAGTAACGTCTTGCATGACTCCATGTCAGCGTAAACGAGAATGTGGTTTTCGGCATGCAAGCCAGAATTGAAGAAGGTTGCGGCTTAGCAAGGTGAGGCGCATGCTGGTGTCTTGCGGCTGACTGCAGTCTAGCCAATCACGTGTTTGAATTCGATTGCTTCACGTCTTGCACCTGCATGATCATGCCAGCGTACAGTGGGCACAGATGGATGTTCGTGACCGCCGTGGCTTGATATTTCTCTTCTCAATGTCCGACACAACGTTGTGCGGCAGTCGTGACACCGCAACCCTATCTTACTGTAACTTAGTCCTTCTCGGCAATCGCTTGTAACCTCTCATCGATCTCCTGCTCTGTCAGCGACCTGAAATTCGTATCGGTGCCCTCCTTCCCATCGGTTCTTGGGCCGCCAACAATGCCAATTTCGATCTCGCCCTTCTTGAAGTCCACACTGAGCACAGTACTAAGCGCCGTGATCGCAAGTTCCACCACCTCATCCCAGCTGCCGTCCGCATGGTCCTTGTTCTTCAGCTTCTTCTCCAAAAAGTTGAGCGCCTCCTGTGCCTTGGGACCTGACGCCGTCGCCTTGTATCCTACGTAGTATCCTGCGGGGTCACACTTGAAGAGTTGAGGGCCGTACTCGGAGTCGATAGATATAAGCGTCGTAGCCACACCAAGTGGTCGCATGTACGCCTGCACATAAGATTAGCCGTCGCTCAGCCATCCTGTTGGGCACGTCTCACCCTTTGTGTGTATATTTGGGAGATGTTTGCAATCCTCTTTGACAGGACGTCGCATGGCATCTCGTATCCATACTTGTACTTGAACTCTGCGGCCTCGCTTCTCGCTCTTGTCACCGAAGCTCTAGCATCAGCTATTGAGCCGGTCAGAACGCAACCGACTGAAGGCGAGATCTTAAAGATGTAGGAGACGGATGATGGGTCGATGAGCTTGTCCTGCAGACTTGTCAGCACATGGGGAACGCTATACATTGCTACTCTTAACACGTACGGGTACTTTCTTCTGAGAGATGACGACGGCGCAGTCCTTTCCCTTGACACCGACGGAGGTGATGTTTGCAGCGGTGATGGCTTTGAAAGCGTACTCTGATTTACGTCAATATTGAGTGCTGCACGCCGTAATGCCAAACAACTCACCAACTTGATACAATCGTCCTTGATCTGAGAAGATCGTAATGTGACGATCGTACATGGAACCTGTGGGGAACGAAGGTCAGTTGAAGTCGTGATACCGATGAGCCATGAATACTTACCCGACATGGCGGGCGACTACTGCGAGGAAGAGCTCAGATACGAAGACTGGGAGTTCCCTTTTGTTGACAAGAGAATAGAGGATGATAATCGCAAAGATTCGATGAAGGCGGCGCGAGGGGATGTATCTGTGAAGTTACGTGTAGCTGTCTGCCTTCGCAGAGAGCTGTCGGAGCTCAGATGCAGATGCGCCGACTTGGAGAGCTCTGCAGCCAATCAGACACGACATCAGAAACCTTATTTGAGATCGGCCATAAATTTCATGGCTGCTTCTCTACTGCTCTGGAGAAGACTGCAGCTGTATACCCTTAGAGAATGTCTGTCGCAACTGATGGAAAGCATGTACCTGCTTGGAAGAGGTTAGGTCTGAAATTGAAGAATCCTCAAGTTCAGCAAAACGAACAAAGCGATAGCAATTTTCCCACGCAAGAAAATGTTAGATCAGCCAGCAACACCATAAAAACAGACGATGAAAACAATGTAAATTCGCACGAGGATGCGGCGAATGGATCGTCGACCACTAACAAGTCTTCTCGGATCAAGGAAAACTCGAAAAAGCGGAAACGACACAGCGATGCCGCTACCTCATCGCTGTCACATGCTACTCCCCTTTCACCTGGGCAGGATGGCGGCGCCGAGGGTGGCCACATTGATCCGTCAGCCGTCGCTAGCCATCCTCACTTGGGAACTCCGTATGTCATTCCTCACATTACAACTTTCCGTCAATACTCACATCACCAACCAAACTGCTGCTGCTGACGACTTGCTGGACGCCACACATTTGCAGCGACACACAGGGTCACTTGCTAACATTGAACAGTTCACAAGCGTCCAAGGATGATTCGACTCAGCCCAGGAAGAAACGATCTAAGTCTGTGACCTTCGCCAACGATACCAAAACCGCGGACGGTAACAGCGCAAAATCTTTTGCTGCACCCTCGACGGACCCTGTGCAAGCTACGGACAGAACTGTGGTCCTAACAATCCCGGATGGCAACATAGAGACTACAGTATCTCTCCCAGAGGATCAGTCTTTGAAGCAGCCGAAAGGACGGAAAGAGCGCACCAAAGACAAGGGCAGATTAGTGCCTGTCTATGTTGAGTACCTTAACCAGTTCTACAACGACAAAGACCACTGGAAATTCAACAAGTCCAAACAGACTGATTTACTGAAAAACATCTGGAACACTTATCGAGTCCCATCCGAGTATGATGACGCCCTTGTAGCATATATCCAAGGACTTCAAGGAGAAGCTGCTCGCCAGCGATTGAGAAGCGAGGCGACGGGGCGGGTGAAGAAGCAATCAGACCGAACTGCAAAAATCCTTGAAGAGGTAAATCCAGCAATCGAATCGGACATGACTACCAGGAAGGGGAGGAACGCGGCGGCGAGGCGGGCCTTGCAGGAACAGCTTCGAAGGAGGGGCGTCGAGCTCAACGATGCGAGCATCGAGCAGCAGATGGATGAGGATGAGAGGAGGCAGGCTGCCGAAGATGAAAGAGCAGAGCGCATTCTTTATGATGCTCTGCAGGAGGAGCTCATATCGATGAGCAACCAGACTACCAGGAATGCTCCTAGCGCACCGCCAACCCGCAAGTCACGCAAATCAAGAACGACCGCGGATAGCTCCAGCGATAGCAGCTCAGAGAGTTCCAGCAGCGAGGATACTACCAGCTCCGAAGAGTCCTCTGACGAGGATTCTGACGAGGATTCTGACGACGACTCCGACGACAGTGATGACAGTAGCAGCGGGTCTGGTAGTGACAGTGCGGATGACAGTAGTGAGGATGGCAAGATTTTCAGCAAGAAATGGCTAGACAAGGTCAAGCCAAAGGAGGACTATTCCCATTTGAAGGCCCGTGCAGCGGAGATCAAGGAGCAGCGTAGACTAGGACGTTCGTAGCCGCTACGCAAGGGGACTACCGGGGTACGCTACTACCAGCATACGGCTACTACCAGCATACGAATACTACCAGCGTATGGGTACTACCAGAGTCTGGATACTACCAGACAATCAATAGAAAAAAGGTCACATGTGTCATTTTCACCTGGTAGTTCACGTCCATCGCAGAGCAAAATTCATGATCATGAAAGGGGTATACTACATATCGCCTTGCGCTATACTCAAATCACCCACGCAACTACCAGACCATCACGCCGCCTCACCCTCCTTCCCCTTCCCCTCCTCCCTCCTCTCCCTTTCCCTCCCCCCTCTCCTCCTCCTCACAGGCCTATAAACATCATTAAAATTCATCACGACCGCCAAAAACCTCATATCCGTATCCTGCTGATACGCCAAATCCCCCAGGAGCACGTTGACCCTGGCTCTAAAATCCGCCTCCAAATCCACCAGCCTCTTCCGTATCCTGCCCAGTCCAGCCTCTTCCTCCCCGTCTTCTTCCTCGCCTGGTAAGGGAATGAGCGGTCTGCCGTCGATGCTCTTGAGCGCAGCAGACGGGGCGGGGCGGGCGTCCTTTGTGGGGACCGGGTCCAGGTCGTCCAGGCCCCATTTGCCGGCCTCCGTGCGGCGGTCGATGCGGCGCTGCGTGTCTTGGCGGCGGGTGAATTCTGCGACCGAGTGGGAATACAGGGCGTCGATGATGTCTTTGTAGGCGAGCATTAGTTTGAGGAGCTCGTGGAGTTGGGCGGTGAAGTCGGCTGTGTGGTGCGCGTGGGATGAGGATGAGGACGGGGCGAGGAGGCCTTTGCGGGTGATGTTGTGGAGGTAGGTGGTGTGGGCTGAGATGAGGGTGTCGAGGGTTGCTGATGGCTGGTTGGGGAGATCAGTGAGGGGTTTGCGTGAAGGGAGTGGAGGGGACGTACCTTTGCCATCTCGGCTTTTAACTTTTCCCATCCGCTTTCGATCACCTCGAAGAGGATGTAGTACTGGAGTTGGCCGACGAAATGCACCATGGCTGCTAGACCGCCCCTTGCTCGCTTCCATGCCTCTCGCAATTCTTCGTCACCTTCCTCTTCGCTAGCCTTGGATCTGGCCTTCTTCTCCCCCTCTCCCACGAATCTCAATACACCCCTGGCTCCAGTCATGCATCGTCCCCAGACCTGGCCAAGAGTAAACTCTACCCTCTTGATTCTCCAAAGGAAGTTGAAGATTTTGAGGTACTGCTTTTGTGCCCATGGCCCGACCACCACGTCCAGCGGCGAGTCCATCCTGTACTCTAATGTGAAGACATCCCATCCAATCTCACCGTGACTTAGCTCCAGCATTCTCGCATCGAGGCGCCGTGTGATGTCACCGTCTTCGTACTGTGCGTTCGAGTTTCGGATGCTGTGGTCCAACGCTGAAGTTAGATGATGACGGTATTGCGCATTGGCAGGACCATCGAGGTTACTCGCCAGTGATTCGAGAAGGATGGCGATGAAGTCGCCCTGTCCGAGAAGAAGATATTTCTTGAGTGCTGATAGATGTTGGAAGAGGTGGAATTTGTGTGACATGAGTTCAAGGACTCGGGCAGTGGTTTGCGTGTAAGCGGTCGTGATGGAGGACTGGAGGGAAGAAGGATCGGAAAAGGAGAGTTCGCGAGACGAAGACTTGGTGTAAGCTTCCACCCAGACCGAGTCTGAGCAGGAGGAGCGTATGAAGTTGAGTGACTTGCCAATGAGGAAGACTTGCGAGGCCAGCTCGTTGGTCATGACGGATGGAACCAGGGACTCGATGAGGACGAATTTATCGGTCCATATCGAGGTGGCGGATGTGATATCGCTGTCGGGCTTCTCAGAGACGAAGAACTCCTCAAACGGGTCGTGAAGTTCTCCGCTAAAGATCCAATGTTGAAGCATCGTGTAGAACGGTTTCGTGACCTTGTGCAGCAGCCGAGTCGCAAAAGTGTGCACAAAGGGGTCGCCATGAGACGTCGAAAGGTTGTGTATCAGCGAGATGAGATGCCCACCCTTCTTTCCCGCGGCCTCCTCGACAATCATGTTCATAAGTCGTAAACCTAGCGTCGCCTCTTTGGTCCAGACAACACACCTCTTCAGCGTGACCCCTGCCTTTCCCAAACTCTGCCGCGACATGTTCTCATCAATTTGAGTAAGAGCCCTCCTGATCTGCCCCTCCAACGTCGCAACAAGACCCAGATACGACCTCAGCTCCTCTCCTATCGCCGACCTTAAGCTCTGCCCGACCAATCCACCCTCATCGCCGTCCACGAACCTCGCCAGTCGCCTATAGAGCAGACTAGGTTCCGCAAGCGCATGCAACAGACTGACCAACGGCACCGGCAACCCATTCGGCAACGACAGCGTCTTCTCGTTCGCAAATGGCAAATGCACGCTGCCCAGCCCCTGCAACGTAAAAGTCAGGTCCCTCAGCAGTTCCGCCTCCTTCGGCTCAGCGGGCTGCTGCGCCCTCGGCACATCCTGATCCTGGCTCTCTCTCGCCCGCTGACTAACTGGCCGCGAAGGACGCGGCTCCCTCCTACTGCCCGGCCGTGGACTCGCAGGCGGCGAATCTCTAGACAGTCGCGGCAGTCTACGGCGCGAAGACGCATCCACATAGACCTCTGCTGACTTGCGCCCGGACTCGCGGCTCGACACACGGTCCTTATCCGCTCTCTCTGCCCCGACGCGCACCCTCTCTTTCCCCATCTCGTCCCGCTCCTCCCCCTCCTCATGGTCCCCATCGTGCATTCCCTCCCTTAACCCCGCTCCGTTCCTCCCCTCCTCTGCCCCAGCCAGCTCCAGCGCCTCTTTGACCTTCTCCACGTCCGGCTCGGCCAGTCTGTACAAAAAGTACAGTATCGCCCATTTCTGGCCCAGCACAGGCTGCGTCAGCAGTCGACTGTAGAGATTCGAGAATTTGGTCGCTTTTTCGGGTCGGCCTGTGTCGCGGACGAGTTTGGAGCGGATCAGGTCCGCGGCGTGGGATGCGTCGTCTGTTGTGGTGGGAGAAGGGGCTGTGTCTGGGTTGAGATGGTCAGTCTTTGGAGTTGAAGGATCTCTGGCAAAGAGCTCAAGCAAGGGAATTAAAGGCAGGGAATAGGAAGCGATTGAAAGGGAGTACAGGGCGCAAGTACATACCTATTAGCTTCCGTGCGAGGTTCAGCGATTCGTCCCAGCGCTGGTCCTCCTCTGCTTCGTCTCCGTCTGGATTGGTGGGGACCAGGCGCGAGACGAGCTGCTGTAACGCGTCATCTACGCGCTGTTCTCGATTGGAGGCCATGCCTGGTATTCGCGGGCACAAGTGAGATCATGTGTGGAGTTGTGGTTTAGTTGCGCGCCGGACGCGAATGTTCTGTATTTTGTGAGGTGAGGTCGAGCTTCACTTGCGGATTGCGGGTTGCGGAGGAAAACAGCGTCCCCGCTGCTTGAGCCGAGGAGGACATGTGAAACATGGACGACCACATCTATGTTGAGGGAGTTCTCGTCAAATGAGAGCGTGAAGGAATGATCACACATGCAATTAACGAAGAAATAAGGTAAAGGAGTAATCTACAAAATTACATTCTGATTGCCTAGCGCAAAGAGTATACCAGCGACCAGAAAAATCTGAAGGGACCATGGTCTTCGTGACAAATACATGAATGATAGTGAAGGAGACTGGTAGAATGTATCTCTCCGAGGGGTCCCTGATGAGGTGCGTCGCCGACCACGGGTTGTTCTTCCATGTGTACTGCTGTTTCGTTGTCTGCAACAACTGCCAGCCAACTCCGCCGCCACTTTGAACTCCGCTAAAAGCAAGTAATCAAAACGCCTCGCACTGCCTACGCCTGAGATATGTACATAGCCGCCACTCCTTTTTGGTTGCCGCTTGACTTCTACAAACCGCAAGCCCAGGTGTCGTCGGCAAAGGGGCTCTACCTCCTTTGCATGTTGGGCTGGCCCGGCATACCATGTTGACCCATACCCTGTGGCATACCCATGCCATAGGGGTTACCGTAGCCTTGCGCATCGCCAGCGATGTTCTGCATGGCCATTCCGCTGATGCCTTGGGCTTGCGACACAGGACAATCCTTGTGTGCGAGGAGAAGGGTCTTGAGTCCAACAATCTCCTCTCGGAGCTGAGTGACAGTACCAGCAAGAGCGTCGTTCTCTGTCGAGTAGATCTCGACCTTCTGTTGCAGGTTGGCCAGCCACTGCTTCTTGCGCTGGCGACACTTGAGAGCAGCTATCCTGTTGCGCTCGAGGAAGTTTTTGCGCTTCTCCTCATCGGTAAGCTTCTTGCCGTTGGCATCAACCTGCGGCTCATCCTCATCGTCAGATGGCATGTCATCAGGTTCTTGTTGCACGGCATTACCGCCGTTGCCCTTCTGGCGCTTATTCGAGGCTTTGCTGGGAGTCTCCTCGGCCTTTCTGCGGTTATTGCCTCCCTTAGCATTGTTACCCTTCTTGCCCTTGTTGCGTGTTGCTGGCTTAGAGTCGCTCATGCCGCTTTCCGAGAAGCCGTCCTCGTTTTGTGTGGATCCGGAGATGTTGCTGCCGATGGATCCTTTAGCGCCACGTTTCGCAACAGTCGGTGAGGCTTCATTCGAGTGACCTTGGTTGTTCATGTGTTGGGCGTTTGACATGTAGTTCATCTGCGAAGCTTGCTGTGGGGGAGGATACTGTTGACCCTGCTGCTGATTGCCACCACGTGACTGCGCGAGCATGAACAGACCATTGGCGGCGTCATTAGCATCATGCTGTTCGAATTGTTCGCGTTGGTTCTGCTGATTGTGTTGGTTGTTCGTGGCTGGGAAAGACTTGCTGTCGAGATTGGGCTGGATGTTGGCATCCTGAGGTTGAGATGTGGCAGCGTTGGCTGGCATATTGAAGTTGTTACCGCCTTGATTGGCGGCACGGGCGTGCATAGCAGTGCGATGGAAGTCTAGTGTGCCAGGGGTTGCTCCGCCACTCTGAATGGCATTAAACATAGCCTGCGAGTTGGGGCTTGGCTGCGGGAACATAGACCCGCCACCGCCTGGCGTCAATCCAGTACGTAGTGACGACTCGTTGGGAGTCGGAAAACTTCCAGCGAAATGATGGTCACTGTTGAAGTAATCGTTATTGGTCGGACCGGTCAACATGGCTGGGCTTAGTGGTCCTGAACGGAGGGAACCTGGCCAACCTGGTGTTGTTCCTCCGAGTAAGGGTGCTGGGGAGGTGAGACTACCAACTCCTGGTAGTTGCGGCTTGCCCGGTGTGTCTGACGGTGCGCCAAAGGCGCTTTCGAAAGGATTCGGTTCTTTGTTGAAGTAGTCCTTGCCCTCCTGTTTCTGTCCGTTTTGGCCAAAGTAGTCCTGGTTATTGTTGTTCTCCCCGGCTTGTGATGGTCGCGGCGGAGGTGCGAGAGGAGCATTGGTAGACTGCGATGCGCCCTCCTTCTTTTCCTCCTTGACGTCGTCGGGTTGGACGATCGAAGGGATCTGCTTCTGGGTATCTACTCAAGGTCAGCATCGATACACATGTTAGGTGCGTGCTGCAGCAGGATGGCTGGGTCGGCGACGACATGGTAGGATGATGGTAAGATGGCAGTATATTGTCAAATGATGAAGAGACGGGAAGACGGCATGAGGTGAGTGACGTGACGGTCGTCGTAGTGAATGGACGTCGTGATGGATAGAGCTAAGTCGACAGCAACATGACACGCTGGTCGCACATGAACTCACCTTCTGACTTGAGTTGTGATTTCTTTGTCTGAGGCGAAGGCATAGTCTTGCCCAGATTGTCGGACATGCGCTGAGTTGCAACAGACATGATTGTGAATGGGGTGTGACGTCGAGGAAGATGACGTCGCTGGGGGGCCAAGGGCTTATAAGAAAATCCGGGCTTGAGCGCTCGAGTTCCCGCAAACAACTGCAGACTCGTTGAAAAGCTGCAAAAACCCTTTCGTGCCGACTTGGTTTTGCTGCAACAATAGTTAATTCAATTATCCCGCAACATTGAGTCGGCTGATTGCTCGACGAAATACTAATGGAGAAACACCTTGCGGCGATGGAAAGTGGGTGTTAATGCGGCCTTGTCGCTGACGAATCACGCAGTTGGCGATGGAGAGTGGCGAAACGCACCTTTGGAATATTCGACTTGAGGACTGTCGGCAAGCTCTGCGAGTATGCTCGACGATTGTTCCTCAATCGCTGCAATGAATCTGCAGTGTTGCAGTTCTGTCTCAATTCACCTCGCTATACAGCGGAGCAGTCTTCGTGTCGCGAATGTCAAGTGACGTAGGCGTGGACTGTACGTGTCGCAAGGTGCTGCAAGTACAGGTGTTCGGACGGCAGGGCTGCGGTCTCAAAGTGTTTGGGGAGAAATTAACATTGATGACGCTGCTTGTTCAACAGCCGTGGATCGCGTGGTGGTTTGCGGTGGTTGTGCACTGCTGGTGTTGCGATGTTCGTGCGAGGGTTGACACTGACGTAGGCGGAGTGCAAAAATGAAGGAAACGAAGGGGAGGCAACGTCATCAAAAGGTGGAAGGAGCGGAAACCCCCAATGTTCCAGCATCATCATCACGTGATGTGCACAAGCGGGAAAGCGCGTTTCTTTGCGGAAACGGAAGGAGGGGGATTGGTCCACAACGTCCGATGGCCATCGCGATCCACGATCTCTGGCAAATCCTGCTTCTAGCCTCTCAAACGGCTGGCATTGGCTGTTGATTGCTGGGCCGCACTGCTCGTGGCCTGTCAATGGATTTCCAACAGTCCCTGCCGCATGTCGATTTCTCCAAGGTGGTCGCCGGCTGTTGCGAGAAAGATTTCTTCTGCCCAATGACTTCAGGTACTCGCGCTAGCGGACCCTCTGCAGGACTGTTTTGTGCAATGGTTGTGCTTTGTGTAGTGCTTTTGGCTACCTAAAGACCAAGTTGTAGTACCACATGTGCTGTCTTACTACTTGATTATATTGTATGGCTAGGAAAGACTTCCGCAGCACCTTATCGATTTCACGACATGCATACCTGCTCAACCACTGGAATGCTCGCATATTGACAGTTTTGTGAGATAACTTACATCTGACCAGAGTCGTATGCATTGCGGTTTGTCATTACTCCAGTGATACACCTTCTGTGGTGATCATCATGGAAAATTTACCCTTGCCAGTCCTTACAATATCTCGCGTCTCTCCATTCCATTCCTCGTTACCATCGTAATTCACGATAACCTCGAAGGGAGACTCTGCCACAGCTGCGCTCCTGTCCTTTGCATCCCTCGCAGCTTCCTCTGCGCTCGTAGCCAGAGGAAACCCACGGACTGGTCTCCGCTGTATGAGCAGTCTCAGATCTGGGAATGTACCCCATGACTTGGGTAATGCTGATTGCAGTGATCTTGTGGCGGGCTGGGAATATTTCGGTTGTACATCTGAAGCAGTGTATATAATAGAACAATGCAGCTGGTGGCTTAGCTTGGAAAGCAAGCTGCGCAGAGCTGGATATGAAGATGCTATCTTCTTGCCCCTGCTTTGTGTTGCTTCTTCATATGTGTCTGGCACGTTTGCCATATCCGTGTCATAGCGGTCGTTCCAGTAGAAGGCTGTGGCGCTATCGAGCATGATAGAATGGATTCTGCGATGCATTGAATAATGTCGGGTCCGATCGCCGAGGTAAGTCACAAGTTCGTCCAAAGTCTGCATGAGTGATGCCATAGATGGAGGTGAGAAAATGTGGACATGCTGCAAGGAGGCTTCTATCATGGCATCAATGTCAGAGTCCTTCGACTGCCCTGATCTTCCAGGTCTCTCAGTTCCAATTCTGTCTATCCTTGATAGGACGTAGCCGCGTATTACGGTGTAGAGCCTGGCAATGGAAAAGTGCCCGTCCGTGTCGAAATATAATATTGCGCTATTGTGGCCGAACAGTAGGGTGCCAGCGAAAGAATGGGGCAGGATAGCGAGTGTGATCATGCGATACAGCAGATGAGACTTTCCATGTCCAGTCGTCGGCGAAGCTATCTCTATGCATGTTGGGTTGAGTTTTCTGACTTCCTTTCGGGGTATCTGATCAAAGCCCAGCGCTGGTGACGAACTCCTCTGAGCTGGTGAAGGCCGAGTGAATAGATTGACCAGGTCGTCGATTGCTACTATCCCGAGACGAGATTTGTCGTATGACCAGTCGCTTCGTACTTGAGAAAGTATCTACTCATATGTGAGCCGTTGCCCCTTGTGCTGATTATACTGTGACTGGTATCTCTTGGGACTTTCATATCTACGAACCTCTGAAAAGCTCCCATCCTCGACTTCACCCAACAATTTACGACCAACATCCTCCGCACTCATCCTGCATCGTACGAGTGATTGGCTGCGAAATGCTTCGTCACTAGCATAATCGTAGCGCAAGTAAAGCCCAGCTTGATTGAACTGAAAGCGAGAGATCGTAGTTGAAGGAAGACGTCAGGATGCCTCCGCCAGTCGAGGCATTCCCAGCATGGCAATTACCGGCTCGAATTCAGTACACACCCGATGGCAAGAAACGCAAGGAATTCATCGATCTTCGACAATGTCAAGTGAAGGAAATGGTGCAGTACGCTTGCGATCTTAAAGGGCCACGGAGCAATCCGAGGAGCAGAGTGGTTTGTGAGCCGATCGTGCGGCTCTTTCGACAGTAAGGTCTTTCCTAGAACGAAGACACGGCCGACTTCTGACAGCATTCAGGTGCGCCAACGGCTTGACAGTGGAGACAACAGCGATTGAGGCACTAATTGAATGATTTGAGGTTCATGGGGATTGTCATTATTCGTTCTGGGTATCATATGCCGTCACGCCACCATCCCAAAGGGGTAGACCAGTTGGCATTTTCTGTAAGAATAGAAACAACCTCGTTCTTAGGTTTTCACGGTTCCAAATGAAACTCCTTTACGCCAATGCGCTCGATCGTAGTTGACAACCATGGCAGCCCTGTCTTCCTGCTCTATCTCAGCCTTCACCTTTGCCTTGCTTTCATTCGCTCCGTCGGTCATCATTATATCGATGTCTCCATCGTTTTGCGTACTCTGCGACTGGTCTGCCCTTAAGCAGGCCACAGCATCCTTCCACAGAAACTCTTTCTCCTGCTCTGCCTTGCTGGATGTTCGTTGTGTGCGGGAACCCGGTTTGCTCGCGGCCTGAGCTAGCTTGCGTAACGATTTCTCGGCCAGTATACCCTCCTGCGTAGCTCTCTCTCGCAGCTTTCTTGGGTCCTTCTCTCGTGCAGCAACATGTGGTGTGTGTCTCCAGGCGTGCTTGCTCGGTAATGGAGGAAAATGAACAGGTATTTGAGGGTATACTTTCTGAGGTGGTTCGCATAAGTCGCTGCCCAAAACGGGCTTAAGATCTATAGGCGGCTGCTCTTCGGGAGCTGGAGGAGGTATGATCGGGCATGACAGTTCGTGTGGAATAGGTAGCTGAAGGTGCTCTTCTAATTGCGATGGTGTAACTCCTGTCTGTGATAGCGCGAACGTGAAGTCTTGTGGAGTCGGCGCGTTTCTTCTGGCAGAGAGCATGGACATGCATGCGTTCTCGAGGAAGTCTGTAATAACTGACTCAAAATTAGCGAAGCTCAGGCACAGATACGCTGTCGACTGACACTCTTCAGCAAGAGCTTCTAAAGAGTGAAGCGCTGAGCCTGTCACGCTGTCAAAGCCTGCGAATGCTAATGCCGTTGTGATGCCCTTGTCAAGCTGCCTCTGGATGATGCGCGGGTCTTGGGATGCTGCCTCTGTCGCAGATGGTATTGACTGTCTGTATCGCAGGCTATGATGCACTCCATTGTTTGTACGTTGCCTCTTTGTAGCATGTTGGCCGTTCATGTCGTCGAAAGTCGCCATCTGAAGGGAGAAAGTGTGGATGCGAAGCATCGCAAGTCGAGGTTCTGATGCCAAGACCGATCTTCACTTTCACCAGGCTTGCGGCTCTGCGAGAATCTCTCGCCGATCCTGTACCTGTTTGCGGCACGAGATTCCAAACTCCGAAGTCTTTGGAGCCACTTCAATAAATCACTCGGCAATCGCATGCACATAGGCTGAGACCAAAGCCTCAAAGACAACGTGCTCACTACAACGAAGCGAATGTACCCGAAGGAGACTCTGCATGACCACGAAAGTAGGCCGGCACAAGAGCGGGTGAAAGGGCCATGTACTCCGGACAACAATGCAGCAGTCGGGGTGTTGCAAATTCGGGGATGTGGAGCTGTGCACTAGATGAAGGTAGTAGTACTACTCTACACAAATTGGCTGCGATCTGTCCTCTCGGAATTGGACGAATAAACTGTGGCCAAATGAACACGGACGCGAATGGTCACTATCACATGTAAGAGTCTTATCTGAGTCAATCTTCGCTGGCTCTGACATGCCACTTGTGACAGAAATCAGCCGCATAGGCCGTGCATGGCAGCTGAAGTACTTGTAGATCGACATCTGGGGGAACACCTGGAGAACGACTGTTGATCAACAATGGCATGTTAATGGAGTGTCAAATGGGTCTGTTCTTTTTCATGCTGTGCTACCACTTCGTCATCCCCGCCTGATCGTTATCGAATCGACGTAATTTAGCGTCGGTTTTGTTGAGAAGACTGTTGTATGGGCGCAGTTCCGGCGGTGGGTTCTAACCGTGGTCGAAGAGGGGAAGATGAGGCTTTGGTTAAAACTGGCATCAGCCCATTGGCGTGATTGGCTGATTAGCGTCGGAGCAAGCAGGAAGACGATAGAAAGCGGGCAGGCGCGCGAGAGTTTAGCGCGATCTTTGGGCACAGGAGCAACGCCAAACATCGTCATCGCTGCTAATCGGCTGCGCACAACCCTCATTAGCCAGCCGTGCACCTTTAAAGGCTGTTTCACCACTACGTACATAGTCCTCAGTCTCACCCTCATCTCCTCTTCTTACAGCAACTGAAAAAACTATAATACCACTCATCTCCACCTCAGCTGTAGGTTTCAACTTCCTCCTCACTCATATCCCTTGTGCTTGTGGATCAATCGCTGCCGCCGTCGCCCATACTCATACCCCCGCTTACACCAAGCCAGTCAACGTACAAGCACTGTCCAACCAAGACCAACCCTCACATCATCCGCAATCATGCCCAAGGTAAGTCTGATATACAAGTCCCCTTCACAGCTCAGCTCACTCATTACTTCAGATCACCCAAATTCTGTTCGATTGCGACAACACTCTCGTCCTCAGTGAGGAGCTTGCCTTCGAGGCTTGCGCCGAATTGGCCAATGAGATCCTCGAGAAGCACAACAACCCCAAGCGTTACACCGGTCCCGAACTCCTCAAGGACTTTGTTGGTCAGAACTTCCGCGGCATGATGATGTCTCTCCAGGAGAAGTACAACATCGAGATCCCCAAGGACGAGCTCGAAGACTACGTTGCTCGCGAGTTGGGCAAGGTTATCGAGACCCTCGAGGCAAAGGCTCAGCCTTGCCCTGGCTCAATGGAGGTCCTCGCTAAGCTCTACGACGACAAGAAGTACGGACTGGCTGTCGTCTCATCCTCTGCCCTCCCTCGTGTTCAGGCATCTATCAAGAAGGTCGGACAGGACAAGTTCTTCCCTCCTGAGCACGTCTACAGCGCTGCTTCCTCGCTCGAGAAGCCCACCTCGAAGCCCGACCCTGCCGTCTATATCCACGCCTGCAAGGAAATTGGTGTTCAACCTGGCGAATGTGTCGCTGTCGAGGACAGCAAGTCTGGTGCCACCGCTGCCAAGCGTGCCGGCATTCCTCTTATCGGCTACGTCGGTCCCTACGCTGCCGAGGGTGAGGAGAAGCAAAAGTCCATGGTCAAGTTGCTCAAGGAAGAGTGTGGAGCCATCTATGTCATGCACCACTGGGACGAGTTTGACGCTGCCCTAAAGGCTGTCGAGGCCGCATGACTGGCCAAGCTCTAGCCGCCATCAGACCCACCATTCCATCATCACGACAACAGAAGCGGCTCAAACTTCTAAACATGCTCTCTCCATCTCCCACGATTTGACGATTACGAAAAATTCAGCATATGCAAACAGCGAGGCGAAAAGGAACCTAACGGATTTGCATCACAAAAGGTGCATGCTCTCTGGATAGAGCCAGGCCCATCTACGAGCAGTAGAATAGGAGCAGAATTTACATTGGAATCACAATGCCCATCGATCCATTGAGTGCTCCCTGTTGTTGCTTCGTGACTCCCCGTATCCTTTCCATTCGCCAAGTGCCAATAGGCGAGTTCCTTATTGTCTCACCACGTATCCTTCGTGTGGTCTGTGCGCGTAGTAGTGTCTGTAGTCCAGCACACTAAAATCCTGGCCATTATCGTGAAGCTTTTCAACACATGAGGATATCTCACCCCGTCGGACCCCTCCTCGTTCGCCGGATTCGCCCGACTTCAACTTCGCAGCATTTCTCCGGTCACCTCCATGGCCAATCCTCCGGAGACCACTTGCTGATCAAGTTCGATCATAAGGCTTCACGTGCATTATTGTTTCTACCAATACAACCAATACCTCCAACAACCGGCTTTGTCAATGGTTCTTGGTCTATAGACATCACAGCGAAGGGTATATCCGATACATGAGCGGCCTGAAACCCGAACGGACTCTCGTCTCTGTCCATCTGGCTATTCTGTTGCTGAATCCACTTCTTGGAGTGCGTGACATGGTGTGGTCTATCTTTAGCTTTTAGCACCGCCCATTGCCTCATCACGAATCGGGATAAGAGCCGTTGCCATCGCGAAGGACAGGGGCCGTTGAGACCGTCCATGTGCCGCAACGTTTGCAACCTTGCGCATCTCTTCCGCCATCATGCGCTCGCATACTAAGTTACGCCCGCCATATGCGACCGGACAAACGATGCGCAGCATGAACGAATCATCTCTTCAGTAATAGCAGTGGCTTACTTCCTCTCTCTTCTTCATCCCGCTTCGACATCGGACATGAGAGCTTGGCCAAGGGTCGCTTGTCTAGACCTTCCGTCATGCACAAACAATGTCTTGCTCTATATCAAAGAGGCTGACCAGTTGAGTCTCGTTTCCGGCACGGAAGGCACGTTGACACCTGCCAAACCATTCTTCGCCCAACGGCTCCGCACGTTTTTGAAGCCCCTTGACACAAACATCGTCATCCACTTCAGACAAAGTCATCCTCCGACTCGACATGCTGTCGTGGCCTGTCTCAGGATGCTGTCCTTCTGTAAGAGATCAAGCTCAGTCGTGTTTTGCGTCGACGCAATTTGCGGCGATCCTGGAGAAGTGTTGAGCCTAGATGTCTGATGTCTTCACTTCGCTGTACGGCCGAGCGCCGCTTGTGGAGTCACTGCGAGCACGATGATATATAGCACATGATATGCCTTGTCACTTCTCTTTCCCATCAAGCAGCAGCATCTTCTTCTCTCTACTGGCTAGAGTAGACATCCTTTCCTTTCCTTCTTGTATTCATTTCTTCTTTCCTTCTCTAATTCCTAATTCCTACTTCTCCGGTCTGGTACCGATCTCATCTCACTCAACCAATCACTATTAATCAATATGCGCACCACCATCTTCGCTGCTGCAGCTTTTGCCGCTTTGGCGGTTGGCAAGCCTGTGCCCCAGGCATCTGAGGTCGACACCTCGGACGTCTTGCCTGTGCTTCCAGTCTTCAGCGTTGGAAAGCAGGATCTTTCCAAGCGCAAGGCCTGCGAGCCTCAGCCACTCGGCGCCGGACCTGTCAGCGACCCTGACGACGTCCGTACCTTTGCAAAGACCCCATTCTTTGCCAATGCTGCTCTTAGCGCTGCGACTCCCGAGGGTTACAACCTCACCTTTCAGAACTGGAATGCCTCCAACCAAGCCTATGGCTACCTAGGCTACCAACTTCTTGACACTTATGATACTAGTGTCTGCGCAGCCAAGTGCAATTCTATCGAGGATTGTCTTGCCTTCAACATTTATTTCGAGCGCGACCCAACCGTCGACCCAAACGTCTACTCCTGCCCCAATCCCCCAAGTACTACCAACATCAAGTGTGTTTTTTGGTCTGGACCCATTTACAAAGCCAATGCCAACAACTATGGCCAATGGCGAGCGGGCTTCCAGGTCGCCATCGCCGGCTCGAACGGCTACGTCAGCAACAAGATCGCCACCCCTGCTGGCTACGCTGACCCCGCCTACCTTGGCAATTCTGCCATCAATGCTCTGACCGATTGCAACGAGGGCTATACCTACATGGGCCTCAAGATCTGGACCGACTCCCCTTTCGACGTCGAGCGCTGCGCGCAGGCGTGCACCGCTCAATCTGTTGCCAACCTTGCTTCTCCGCCGGCGGACGGCAGCGAGGCTCAGACGTGCCAGTTCTTCAACACCTACCAGTTGGTCAAAAATGGCAATGTCGTGGGGCAATACTGTGCCTTGTACAACACTACCTGGTCTGCCAGCACTGCTACCAACTATGGGTCTACCTCTGGGCAGGACAAGTTCACGATTCAGTACAGCTTTGCTTACAGCAATATCACGGACCCTGGTCTTGTTCAGACTGGAAAGAAGACTGGTGCTTCTCTCTAATTCCAATCGATTAAATTTGGATTCTGAGCAACAGATAACGACAATCCCCTATTGTCTAATTATTTATGTCTAATATCTATTACAAACATTTCACGACCTTACGGCAGACCTGGATAATACTTTACGATTACTTGACGGAGCGCACGATCATCAACGACCTCTGACGATATACAACGAGTTTTACTATCTAATGTCATAAAATTAATGCCTCGCGGCTGCCACGATCTTCGAGACCAACCACAACAACGAACTATTAATAAATGACGACGACACGACTAACGTGCTTATGCCCTTACGACTTAACGCATCAAGACCTCCTCAATCACAAACGCTCCTCTAATTGACGACTGTAAACGATCCCATGAGACCACCACTCTCCTTTCGCGCCTTGTTTTCAATCATGAAACCCACATTCTCTTCGGCCACGATACCTACACTCCTTTAGCAATCACGACCGACACGACGAGTCTCCTTGAATCACTACAGCGAATCTCATTGCCAGTCTTCCTTCCAGCTTTCCTCATCAACGCTCGTCTTTCGACTTGTTCGAAATCTACAAACCACAAAAAGCCAAAAAACAACAACAAATATGCAAAACCCGAAACTCACAAAAAGACCACCACGCTAGCTATGAGTGATGGGATAGAAGGACCAGCTATGAATCCGCAATGTGTCAAACGAGTAAGGAATGTTACGGGCTGATGCGTAGATGTTATAGACGAGTAGATAGCTCAAGAACCATGGAATGTGTTTACGAATATCTCTTGGCCTTTTTCCTTATCCTTGCGTGTTTATCTCCTGTCCGATTCGTGATACAGTGGTGCCTTGAGTCAAGATGCCAGATGGCTAGTATCTTCAACAATCAATCGCTGGGTACGTTTCTATACTTTTTTATTCGTGCTCGGCTACGCGTACCAGGGAGGGAAGCGGAAGGACGGGAGCTCGACGGGCTGCTTGGAAATGGCAAGCGAGTCTTGCTTACAGCTTTCGTTTCAAACAACGGACATTTGTCAGAAGTATGGTCAGAATTGCTTATCAGCATTGTGGGCACGAGTGTGGTCACAGGCGTGGTCAGAATGGTCGGAGTGCGGGAAATATCTTTGTCTCAAAATTCAGATATCCATTCCCAGGTCTTCTAAGCTAAGGAATGGAGAAGCTAGTAGCTGTTGCTACTGGAACCACTACTGCTGCTGCAGAAGTTTCGCGCGGTTCTGGTGTGTCGCTTTTGATGTCGTGATAAAGTATGCTCATATCCTTCATGTCCGTGCCCATCGTGCCCTTACATTATGCCGTACAATTCGTCAATGAGTGACTCAAGGAGATGCGATGGAATGGTAAAACGCCGTCGTGTGCCGCTGTTGTTTCGTAGGGGCTCGCTCGAGATGATGTGTCCTGTGAGCGGTCTTCCATGATGCTCTGTGGTTCCTGTCCTTTTTCTTGGGGCTTTCGCTATGCTCTTGCTCTGTGGGTGGATGGTGATTATGGTGTCGGATTCGTACAGTACAGGTCTTGTACATGGTTCAAAGTCGTGTGGTGCTCCTCGCTATGCTGATTATGGTAATTAGGTGAGGGAAATGGTTGAATTGGTTTCGTGTCGGATGAGAAGAGGTCAATGCGGGTTAAGGAGGTGAAGAAGAAGGGAGCGAAAGAGTGCAACGCCTTGGACCACTGCAGTAAAAGTGCTCTAAGCAGAGTACTGCGGGTGGTTATAGACCTGGAACTCCTGGCTTTCGATTGTGGCCAGAGTATCTGTGTCTCTGGATCTGCTCTTCGAGTCTGGCATCCTCAACAACGCAACCTTGACCTGGTAAGATCCAGGATGGGTGACAGCCAAGTTGGGGAATGAGACATAGCCCAGCGCGGTGCTCTTCAAGTCACTCGGCAGACGATCACGGTAATCCCGTGGAAGGTCGTGAACGCTGGAGAACAGGCGCTGGCCTCGGAGGACGCCATTTGGAAGCGGAGCTCCGGAGGCGGAGGAGATGAGAGAGACGACTGCGACGAAGCTGCCAGAGCGAGAGGAATCAGAAGAGTGTTTCCTGGACGAACTCTGTCTCTTTGTGATCAGGATCGAGGGCTGGAAAGTGTATCCGACCGGGATGAGGTTGGGGGGTTGGCCCATGACGGTCATGCCGTATTTGGAGGATGAAGATGAAGAGCTTGACTCGGAATGATGACGGTACGAGTGGCTCTTGCTGCGGGAGCTGCTCTTCTTGCTGGGAGAGTCGTCACCATTGCGGTAGACGGGGCTGGGCCCATTCTTGCGAGAGCTGGTCCTGCGGAACATGTCTGCCATTATGCCGGATATGTTCTTTGCAATTGAGCAATATGGAGGCTTGATGCACAGGGAAGGGAATGGGATAATCTGGCCCTCTTAATGCGGTCAGTACAAGCTTTACGGAAGCAGTACGTGCCGTTGTGACGGCGAAATATGATATAAACGAGTGACAAGCAAAAGCGTTAACCTGCAGGGATATCTGCCCGTGGCTTAAAGAGCTCTAGGGACGAAAGAGACATGGGCTGGCTTACCAAGGACAAGGAAAAAACTGCGGACGGAAGAGACGTGAACGGATTGGGATGCGATGAGGTAGGCGAATGTCCGAAAGTGGAGTGGGAGAGGTAGTGTTTGGTGGTCAAGTGGAGATGATGTTGCCTAATTGGCTAGTCTTGACGATGCTTGGTGCCCCGATGGAGTATGCAGAAGTGTAACGGTCGTCAGCTGCGCCGTTTGAGGAAGAGACGTGGTAGCTGCAGCGTCGGTGATGCTCGTAGTATCTTGTGGCCACTAAGCGAGGGAGGGGACTAGAGTATAAGCGAGAGACCGGTGGGTGGTTGCAGTGTAGTAGTCGTTGAGATGTGAAGATAGAAGGATTGGAAAGGTGCTTGGTTGTTTCAGCATCCGGAGCGGGAGGGAGCAACCCTTTTGTATCCTCTGAGGCCGGACAAGATAGTCAGTGGAGTGTATAGATAGAAAGGGAACAGGGGACTAGGTCTATCCCGATGCAGTATGATGCGATGCCGGATTGAGAGTGCTCAGACGACGGTTTGTCAGGCCTGGGGGTTAGGTGAAGCTGGCCAAGTCACAGAACGGTACAAAATGGATGTATATTGAAGAGGTCACGGACTTGATGTGGGTGTATGTGGACACGGCAGAAGCCACCAGGTCGGAAGAAGATGAAAGCACAGGACATGGAGTGAGATGCACAGGGATAGCGACTGGGGCAGGCTAGAGGATTACAGATGTTTGCTCCGTTGTAAGGCCATATTGATCGCCGACCCAGGCAGTGGGGTGCTCTAACAGGCAAGGGACAAGGAAGATGGGCGATGTTAGCGTGAAGACTGGGTATGGCGTGGTCAGAGCATAGCTGACTCGGTCGACGCCACAAGTGAAGCATGAGTCGGATGTGGATCGAACGCGGCCCCGCCAACATGGCCTTGGGTCGGACAGGACGACGCTGCTGCACGATCTGGGACGAAACCGCCGGTGGACCGGGACGGAAGGGGTAGAGGGAGGTGAGGATGAGTGGATGAGAGTCAGGTCGCGGGACATCAGGCCCGGGCGATCAATCGTTCGCGCTGGGCCTAAGATGCGGCATGGGACAGATGACCCAGCCATTTGGCGTCGGGCTAGGATATCTGGATAGTGTCGAGATGCATGTAGGGTTCGAGGAAAAATAGATTGATAGGGGTCGTGCACCATTGCCGCCGCTGACGTTGCGCCACGGGTCTAGCATGACTGGATGGAGACCGTCTAGAGGAGCCATTTGTGTGCATCTCGGTGCTCATTGGCGCGCTGACTCTCGCGACCAGGTCAGGGATGGGAGACGACGTGTCGCTGGCAGTGGCGAGCAAGGTGGTAATCTCAACGGTGGTGCAGTAGAGAAATGGGTGAAGTGAAAGTGTTCAGAGTCGGCGTGCACCGAACAAAGCCGGCGGGGGAATTCCAAATCATTTTTTCGACATGGAAATGTCGTGCAGAGAGCGACGAGCTGCCAGTCAGTGCGAGTCGTCTATTTTTGACTGGGTTCGAGTGGCCCCAGCGTATGCGATCGGGAGGAGCAGCAGACTTTGGAGGTGCAGCATCAGAGCGTGCAGCGAATGCCAGTCGAAGGCCGTTTGCTGCAGTCGAGAGAAGATCTAACAAGACCAAAAGGCTCAAGGCCTTCGGGGGACCCGGGCCCGGACGGACCGCAGCGTACTAGGTTGCAGACAGAACGGCTATCTAGACGCCAGAGTGTGCATTGTACAACTTCCCAATGCGGCCTGCAGGGGACATGGACTGCTACCTCTCTGTTGGAACCCGCCGGCCCAAAGTCAATTGCAATGCCACGAGTTGTACTGCCGTCTGTGCCACCAAGGCCGTCGTTTCTTTGTTAATCAATCGTAGAGGCTGTTCACGCTCTTGACAAATATCCAGTGGGGCGCACGGCAGAGGGCAATCACGGGCGTCACTATGCTCTGTGTCAGGAAGCGAATGCCGCAATCTCGAACGAGAGCCATGCATCGTCGACGAGTCGTACTGCTGTACACCTGTTGGACTAGCTATCGCGTTCCCCGAGGCATGGGCTCTGGCAGGCTCTGGCAGGCTCTGGCACGCACTGGCTGGCTGCCACGTCTTTCAGCCACAACGCAAGCCACGCCAGACCATCTGCACCCATAGCTTAACGCTGATAGCATCTGAGACATGCAGCTGTAGTCACCTGTCCGGATCAGCGCACTTGCATCCGAGCCATTGTTGAAGCCGTCAAACTGTGAGATAGCATTGCGTCCCTAAAGCCCTCAGCCCCGCCGTTTTCAATCAATCGCAGCGAGAGGCTCCACTTTGCACTTCCTCATCGAGCTGACCTCTTCCCGAAACGTATCCTGATGTCGACTCGTGCTCGTATTCCAATTGCCCGCCAATCTGTAAGAATCATCAAGGATTTTCCCCACTGCGGTGCACAATGATGTTGGCGCAAGATCCCAGCAGGCTGGCCCCGGGATCCTGATCTGCGAATCGACGGCCGATCGTACCTTTGCGTCGGGACTGGCCTTTTCCTCTAACAAATGCACGATCAAGCCAAAGTACTCAAGTACCCCGTCAGGCATCGTCAAGCCGTCGACGGATGTATGATTTGCAATATGCCACGACAGCACGACAAGGGGTTCCTACGGCCACCTGCCGCTATGCTTCCGGTACGCAGCTTCCGCGACGCTGGACTACAGCGCTACGAGCCGTCTTGTTCAGGACTTGTTCACGCCGGCAAGGCCCTCCATGCCGCCTGCTGTCCCTCCCCGTCGGGCCCAGATCTCCAAATGGTATCTCTGGATGGTATCTCTAGATGGTCCGGCCCGTACATGCGTCGTGAGATGCTGTGTCACGCGAGATGCACCACCAACACCACTCATGTAGGCCCTGCTACGTTCGATGGAATGGTATTGGCTCTGCATCATTGCGATGAGACGCGCTACCACTCTCCTGGGTAAGAGGTCGCTACCATTTCCCGGTGCATGGTATCACAGCCAAGACTGAATCTGCGAGACTGCTGCATCACCACCCACGCACCAGGTTCAACAAAGTGAGTGCATTGCTTGTTGTACACGAATAGTAAGCGCACTGTTCTCATTTTCGTCATGCTGTGCAAGGTTACTGTGCTTTTGCTGTGCTAAATCCAGCACTCGTCCGAACAGACAAAGAATGCCTCTCCGTCTTGGGTATCACAACGACCAATAATGACAAACGTCCCCAATACCCGGGTTATCGAACTATCTCTTGCCCTGCGTGTCTCATGCAAGGCCCTGCTAGCATTGGCCCAATGACCCAGTGCGCCTTTCCGTAGTCGTTCTTCTCAAAGATCAGCCACGATGCTGTACGCAACATGTCCCCGCAAACTTCAGCCGCGACACGTAAGATATCCCGTTCTCGACCCCCATCAAGCTGAACCTTTGTCCGTTGTCAACTCCGTGCTCGTCCAGCAGGAGATGTCTCCTGACCGAGGACCGAGCTATGCCCGGTCAGAATCGTCGAATGCTCCTCCTGACTTCCATGTCAGTCGCAACTGGCGATTCCTCCTCTTCTAGCTACTGCGTATCGTGCTCTCACTGAATACTCTCTTTGCGCTTGCCAGGTCTACACAACCCGCCCTTTCTCTCCTCAGCCCAACCACAATCATCTTCCTAAAAAGCACTCGGGATCCCAATCTCATACCCAAGCAGCACCTCCGTACTGCTCCCTTCCCACCCCCTATTGCCCGCCGTGCTGATCATGAATCTACACGACGGATCCACATGTAATGCCGAGATCATGCCCGTCCTATGACCTGGCACAATGAGGAACGGCACAGCGGAGTGCTTACTCGGGTTCTGGTCTGCCTTGAGATCATACAATCTCAGGATATCGTAGCTGGCACTGTATCGATCCAGTCAGCTTCACATTCCATTTGCCTTGTCCGTTGTTCCTCATCCCCCAGTCCATCCGCCTGACACTCCCCCAACACCAACCTCCCAGACACCAAAAACACAAAACAAAGAAATGAAAAAAAAAACATACCAAACCAGCCCCCGTCCATTCGGCATCGCCCTCACCGCACTTACAGCCCCTGATCCCGCCGGGAACCTCAGCGTCCTGACCGGCTCGCCCATCCTCCCCCCCATATGCACGCTATACTCGTCCACCGTCCCGTTCCTCCGTCCCGCATAGAAGCTATTCCCATCGGGACTCCAGCACGCCCCCATGCACCACGGCGGCGTGCCGCGGGGCGGGTACACCTGCGTGATGGGCGTCGCGACGCGGCGGTCCCAGATCCGGATCGTGCCGTCTATGCTCGCGGCTAGGAAGGTGGATTCTGCGGACGGGGCTGGGGGGGAGGCGTCGTGGCCGCCGGAGGAGGGTTTGGGCGGGGGGAGGGGGGCGTCGAAGGTCGGATGGGAAATAGGTTTTGGGGATGAGGCAGTGCCGTTTTGTTGTTGCGGGGCTGGGGGTGATGGGGCCGGGATGGCAAAGTCGATTTCGGCCATTGTGGTGTCGGTGTTAGTATCTGGTTGGGGGACTGGGGCGGGGGAGGGGGGCTTGTCGGCTGTGCTGGTTGGTACGGCGGGCTCGCTGATTACGTTTGCGGTGCTGTCTTCTGCGTCGGGCTGTTCGAGCCCGTTGGCGAGTGCTTTGCTGAAGTCGTCGTCGTCGTCGTCGCCAAAGCCGCCGCCGCCGCCGCCCCCTGCCGTACCTCCTTCGTCGTTGTCTCCGAATAGTGAGCCGTGGTCGTTTTCGCCGAATAGGCTGCCGTCTGGAGAGCCGATTGCGTCTTCTCCTTCTTCTTTGCTTTCTTCCTTTGGTGGTGCGGACACTCCGTTGGTCATACCGTTTGTGGTCGGATTTGCGTTGTTGTTCGATGAGAATGTATCGCTCTCCGTTGCCCTGTCTTCATCGAGCTTCGGTACAGGTACACTACTTTCCGGTCGAACTTCGATAGCACTGATCTGCCCTCCACTTCCTGGGAACGATCTCTTGACCCTTCCAGTGTTCAAGTCCCACTCCAGGATTCTCTTGTCCCAACTCCCACTCAGACAAGTCGTTTCGTCCAGTCCAAGCTTTAATACACTAACGGCACTTGTATGCTCCCGTAGCGTCGCGATCCTCGTCCCCGCCTGATGCCTCGTAGTCTGCAAATTGATTGCGCCACTCTCCAACCCACTCAGCAGCCAGACCGCCTGATGCTGTACGGCCAACGAATAGACCGGACTCGTCTCCTTGCTCTCGTCGGCCGTCTGCGCTGGCGGCGTCCGTGTCGACACCTCCTCATTTTCCCAGTATGTCGTCAGACTCCCTGCCTTCATCACACTGTCCACAAACGGGTGCTTCTGCGCGACCGTGAGCGGTACCTTGCCATTAGCCGTGTCCACCCAATTGTACATCCTGATATATCCATCTGTACCGCCACTGAACACAAGTCGCATATCCGGCGTCGCTGCCACCGCGTTGATGCTCGTGCCCTGAGGCGCGGCCATCGTAGGCACAATATCGTATGTCCCAGCCGTCACCGCCTCAGGCCGCGGCGGAGGTATATAGTATGCAACTCCTGCGCCTCTGCTGCTCGTCGGTCGCGGCGAAGGGCTCGTGAGCATGACGGTTGGGTTCTGTCCGCGGGAAGGGGATTGACGACTCGCACGCCGCGACTGCGTCGGAGAGTCTGGATCTCCTTCTGCTTCGTCTTCGTCGTCGTCGTCGTTGTCCCCGTTGTCGTCATCGTCGCCTTCGTCTTCTCCGCCATCTTCGTCAGCCATGGTCGCGTCGCCTTCGTTGTCATTATCATCGCCGTCTGCGTCGGCCATTGTCTCGTCTTCATCTTGAGATTCGTCCCCCGAATTGTTCGCGGGGTCGTCATCGTCTTCGAAGGTCACCATCTTAGCTGAGGGGGGGAAGTGTTTGCGGAGATGATTACATGGCCAGACAAGAGAACAGAGACAGCAAGATAAGAACAAAAATCGACATGCGCAAGAAGCAATTGCGGTCGAGAGGCAGTAGAAAGGTTGACCGTGATGGAATTCGGGGTTAGCTCCAGGTGATCGGCCGGGCCGTAGTCCGCAGAGCCGCACTTTGCCGATCTGGTTGCTTCCTCTTCCACATGTCAACTTCACCTCCTATCGACTTCACTTGCCTCACCCACTTTTACATGTCAGTCTCCCTGCGCAGTATCGCCACATGGAAGATGCTGTGTATGCACCAGAATCACTGTTAGTATCATGTGCCAGAGCTCTGCTAGAGCATTGTCAATCCATCTCGCCTGCGCCAAATTATGCTGTCTCTGCCTACCATCTCATTACGAAGCGCTCAAGTAACATGCTCGTCTGGTCATCCTCGGGCACCAGATATCATCTTCTTCTCTCTTAACCATTTTACTACTGTCGAATTGGCAACTCGAGTGCAACGCATGACTACTCGTAACGCGGACAAGCGCCAGATGCACCCAGCTGGATCTCTTAGCCTTTCACTTCCATGGTACTCTGTACTGTACGTGACTCTGGTGCTTGGAGAGCGATCGGCCTACTTCATAACAGAAAGCTTTAGTGAAAGGCGTCCTATACTTATGCCTCTTATTGCCCTCACATACAAAACCATGAAAACGCGCCTGTACCCAGTATGATCGTTCCCTAGCGCATCATTGAAAGAAAAAGAACGTATCACATCCTAGCCACCTCACATCACCTCACACCACATCCCCGCATCACCTCACCTCCCCCAAAACAGCAAAAGGGTTCGAGCCTCCAACGAATTGGAAGCTCTACATCCCCCCCGCGAGACGTCTCAAGCGGGCCGATACTCGTCTCAGTTACTCGGTTATTTCACCTTCTCGGTCATAGAGACTTTCTCGCCAATGAGTCTGTGGTTTGACAGAGAATCGAACTTGCGAACTCTTTTCTGCCTGGTCGTGTGACGGGCAACTTTATCTGAACAACAGGTACGAATACCCTCAGTTCATCTTAGTAGCCGTCGGTTTATTGAAAGGAGAGTGCTCCGTCGACTAGGCCAAACTCCCCCGGTGTTTTGCGCGCTAGAGGATGCTGCCGGCGTAAGGCCCAATTCTCATTGGCGAGGGGGAGGGGGGTTAGTAGGTATATATACTTGTGATTGTTGGCACGTTGCAGGCGTATGGCATGGCGACTCGTTCACATGGTCGGCGCGTGCGATGCTTTGAGTACATTGGCGTGATATCACATATTGGAAGTTGGTCTCACGATACCAGAGTGGCTTACTCCTTATCACTGAGCCTCACTTCAGCAGACGCATAGAGATTCACTTTGTAGCTCACATGGCTCACACCATCTTATTCAGGAGGCACATGGAAGCTCACTTCTATTTTCGCCTGTTCTCACATAACCTTTCAGGAGTCGTATTGAGTCTCACATCTACATTCATTTGGCCTTTACAGATCCCGTTCAGGGAGCACATGAAGCTTCACTTCTACACACATTCGATCTCGCATGACCAACTCGAGCAGTGGTACCGAACTTCACATTCACATGCAGTGAACTTCACATATGTACACGCACACAATCAGTTCACCGAAAGCTGACAAGAACCACAGTAGGACGATCTATCACTAACAGACTATATTGCGTAGACCTATATGCATGCACCGCTATCCAGACTTTTATCATCAATCTCATAATTTTCGCACGTCGCACAATCTAGTTTCCCTCATCAGCGCTACCAACCGGTCTCCTACCCTCCTATCTGCACTGTCTTCTAATCCTCTGTCAAATCACCATACTCCCACATCCCCCTCCTCTCCCCCTTCGCCTCCTCCTCCCTCTTCTTCAACCCCGCCAACACATCCGTCGCTCCCCTCTCCCAAGCCTTCAACTTCCTCGGCACCATCGCCAACCCCTCACCCACCACCTCAGCATTAACGCTCTGATCCGCCCTATCGCTCTTCTTGGGATCAAACAGCGTGACGAACAGCGTCCCGTCCTTATCTACAGCATCGACGTTCGCAACCAACTGTCTCCCCGCCGTCGTTTCCTCAATCATATACGTCGCTTCGCGGAGGTACTCTGCGTTCCCGCTGAACTGAACGAAGCTCAGCACCGCGTCCACGGCCTGGGGCTTGAGTTTCGAGGTGCCGAAGCGCGCGGCGTCGAGCGGGCGCAGGCGCGACCACGGGATCGTCTCGCTGTTGCCGTAGTCGACGTAGACGACTTCGGACGTCTTGTTGTCGCGGTCGTTGCGGCGGACGCGGGCGCGGTACCACACGTCGTCTTCGGTGAATTTGGCCGAGACAAAGTCGCCGGCTTTCGGGGGCCCGTCGAGCGAGGTCGACGACGAGACGTGGAAGCTGCGGAAGGCGTTCATGAGTTCGGTCAGCGCGCCCGTGCCGGTGCCGACTTGTTGGAGCTTGAGCTTGGCGGTCTCTGGGTCGATGTGCGTGATAATCACGTCGCGGTAGTCTTTTCTGCGCTCTGTGGGCGCGGAGTCGCCGTTCGTTCCGTTCGTACCGTTTGCATGGACGTCCTCGCCATCTTCGGCAGCGTCTTGGGATGGGTCCCAGTTCTGCCAGAGGTTCTTGCGCGCTTCCTTGGCCTTCTTTTCGGCAGCAAAGAGCTCATTGGCGTTGCCGGTCTTCTCGGCAGAGTAGGCGTGGACGGAAGCGAGACCTTCTTCCACGAGTGCTTTTGCGAAGGATTCTCGATTTACGTGCATGGTCCCGATGAAGCCACCGACCTTGTCAATATTCTCGACGTCAATCTCCACGTCGCGTTGCATGCAGCGACGGTTGGCGAAGTCGTGTGCTTCTTGTCCGAAGGGCTCTCCTTGCTCACTTGGATTGCGGGCTGACTTAGGGCAGGAAATACCGGAAATGACAAAGGTCAGCTTAGCATTCTCCCTAGGGATGAGGAGAGTGAAGCGGCTACCAGACTTGACAAAGTCGACGATAGCAGGGACACGGCGCTGGCGGGAGAAGAGGGTCATTTGACGTTTAGCTTGGTCAAGTGATGCACTGTAGTCGACGTAGTCGGTCTTCTTCGGGGGCTTCGGGTTCCACATGCCCTTGCCCTCTGCTTTGGCGGCTTCCTCAGCTGCAAGCAGCTCGTCGTAGATTGGCGAACGATCCGTGTCATCCATCCTATGCCTGATGACGGAGGCGTATCCATTCTCGACAAGGGCCAAGCCGACATTCTTTCCACCATGAGTGACAGTAGCCATCTCGCGCTCATCGTAACCCTCTGTGGCTGGACGCTTGCCATCGATGACAACCTTGACTGCTTTACCGATGAGTCTTTTGCGCAGGAACTCCTTGGCTTCTGGTACGAATGGTGCTTGAGCAGGGTCAGTGGGCTTCGGTTGCCTAACACTGCTGAGGTTGACACGCTTGTCCAGTCCAGCACGGTTGCGAAGGAAGAGTGTGTCCGCAGAGAAGACACGGCTGACGGTCGCTTCGATCTCGCCTCCAGCTCCTCCTCGGTTAGAAGCCACGGCGTGGAAGACACCCTTACGAGCATCACGAGCTTGTCGCTCTGCTTGACGAAGCTTGCCCATGTCCGAGCCAAGCATTGTAGAGTGGTGATCAACGCAGCGTGCAAGACCATCCCTGAGAATGTGCTCCGCAATGCTTCCTTGCACCGGATGCCTGACCTCACCGACCAGCTGGCCATTGGGAGATACGCCAAGCAGCCTGATCTGAACACCTCTCTGATGCAAACGCGATTCTATGAACGATAGCGCTTCGGGTCCATATGGTTCGGCAGCTTGTTCACTGCCATCCGCTGGGTTTACTCGCTTTGTTGAAGGTGCTCGGATGCCGGCTATCAGGACGAGAGTCTGCAAGTGCTTGGAAGGCTCGAGCAGCAGGCGACAAATTACGCGATCTCCGGTCAGTACTCTCTCGACAACAGCTATGACATTGTTCAGCTTTGAACCAGTCTACGTCTGGCCAAAAATCTCACCTTCGATTGTCTGACCCTTGTGCTCCTC
Source organism: Elsinoe australis (assembly GCA_007556505.1). Lineage (NCBI taxonomy): Eukaryota > Fungi > Ascomycota > Dothideomycetes > Myriangiales > Elsinoaceae > Elsinoe > Elsinoe australis. The sequence continues at coordinate 730,096 of SWCS01000004.1, forward strand.
CACAAGCGATTTGGGATCTGCCACCTCCTGAATGCTGTCGATGCGTGTCAGTGATGGGTTCCAGAGCCCCTTAGATTCGGCCTTCGCCCTCGATTCAGCCGCTTGTAGACGCTCAAGTAGTTCAATGCCTTGAGGCGAGTCTTCTTTCTTTCCAGCATCATCTCTTAGCTTGACCCAACCTTCACTGACAAGCACGTCGGGCAATTGTTGGCCGCTCTGAAGTACCACAGTCCCGTAGTCTCTCGAAGAAGCTCCAGGAACATTGTAGAGGACGCTGAAACGGACCACTTTTCCAAGGACAAGCTTGCGAAGGAAGTCGCGTGATTCGAAGGCACCGAGCTGTGGACTGGTCAGCTGCAGCCTCTCGAGGGTTGTAGTGTATGCCTTACCTCGTCGCCCTCTCTTCTCAATCTTGGAGCGTTGACAAAGGCGAGGCTAAGCGTACGTTCCTGAGCTGGGTTTCGAACATTATGAAGTATCAGGGTGTCTCCCGAGAGGATGGACTTGACTTTTGCTTCCATAAGAGACATGGTGAGCCGTTGAAGAGGTGAAGATAGCTATGAGTGAATCCTAGCAATCATTAGCAGGGGTTAGAGTCAGAAGTAGGAAGTGGCATGGGTGATGTGGAGGACTGGGAGCTTTGACATGGAGGTCTCGTGCCCATTGCTGCATGGTTATCAGCGAGCATTGGAGCTTTCTTACCAAACGCAGAACTTTTGATATGCAGTAGAATGGCCAAACGCAATTGAATGTGCTGAGAGCGAATCAAATATTCAATTGTTTGTCTATTGATTTTATGCCTGTGAAGGGGATGTATGTATTTAGGCGGTGGACAATATTTCGAAGGGACACTTTGCAATTGAATTGCGGGGTTACCGAGCTGCCTACATCATCACAGTCGATCCTCAAATCGTCAACACAGCCCAGGGGCTCTGTAAGCTGCCTCTAGAGTGAATTCAGAAAATCGACACCAATTTACCATAAGGCTGTATTCCTCGGTGAAAGGATATTGATCGGTGAAAGGATGTTGATCAGTACTGAGGATATCACGAAGTCCCCAGCGGATACTCCGCAATGGCTGGGGAGGTACACTCGCTGAGCTTCTCTATGCTTGAGAAGAGTCTCAAGCCAAGGGGTGTCTGGTAATCATCTGGCGAGAGAATGTCTTTTGTATTTTAATATGTACTTCGTACAGCTATACTTTGTTCACAATCCCCACATCGAATCTATTCCACATCTCGTCTCGTCTCTCATCTCATCTCATGATTTCAATTTCAGCATCTAGGAAGCGATGCCAATGACACCTGGTTCTATCAGCCTATGGTCACGGAAGTAAGGTCACGCATATCCTTACCGCAAGCTGGGCGAGCACCAGCGTTACCAGTCTTCTTGCTCTCCTCGTTGCCTCCCTTTCCGAGGTCGTCAGTGCCGGCGTGGACAACGATTGTGCGGCCGAGAACGCTGTCGGAGCCGATCAACTTGATGAGCTTGTCAGTGACGGAGCCATTGGCGTTGCCCTGGCCGTCAGTCTTGAAGTTGCCCAAGTCGCCAACGTGACGGTCAGAGTCCGAAGGAGCACCGTGGGTCTTGCCGTGAGGGTTGACTTAAAGCGTATCAGTGGAAGTTTGGACATATACCAAGACGCTCGACAACATACAGTGAGGACCAGCAGAGGTGCAGCCGTTGGTGTTGTCGCCAAAGGCGTGAACGTGCATGCCACGCTCGGCGTTGGCGTCGTGACCGCTAATGTTCCATGAGATGGTGGTGTCGGCGCTCTCGGAGGCTTGCTCGAAGGTGACGGTGCCCGAGATCTTGGAGTCACCACGGAGGACAGCGACTAGATCTGTGTCAGCAAAGTACAAACACGAAATTCGAGCATCTTAAAATGTGATTGGATAGGAATCTCGTGGTGCCGTCTATCGACCACGCTTCTCAGATGAACCATGGACCCTCATTCGGCGAGGACAAGCGTGCTGAGCACCGTAATGGACAATCCGTAGGTATCCTGAGCTCTGAATGGACAACAACGTCGAATTTGTCCATTGATCGCAGCAGGGTTGCCATATTAAGTTTGTGGAGCCGCTATATGCACGGAATAGTTCTAGACTGACCTGCTTTGACCATTTTGAATGATTTGATATTGGTTCTCTTGGGATTGAAACTTGCTCAGAATTTGCTCAATGTGTTGGAGAGAAAGAGGGTTTGGCAGAGAAGAACAGCCAAACAGCCCACTTGAGAAGGACAAGAGCTCCAAGGTGGGGTTGTTTGCCGAGCTCGGAGATGTCATCATCGCTGTCCGGCCCTGAGCGTCGGAATTGGGGAGGTGCGAGAACCATTTCGAAGCCGTGGACCCCTCCAGCTCTTTCTCACGCGGAACGAACGGACGGGGGAAAGTATAAGCGCTTAGTAACAGGAATCCGCAATAGTTCCAGAAGCCGAAGAAATGTACCTGTACAACAAGGGACGGCCTCATGACCAAAAATGCTCTCACCGTGACTTCACATTTGGCATGAAGCGATCTGCACTGTTCAACGAGATGGTCATTTTGAAGTATGCAAATAGACTACACAGTCGATGAACGCCAACGTCAGAGTAACAATCTGGTGCTCGCGATCCTACCAACCCCGGTCTGCCCCTCTACTGAATCTTCTCCTTCAAGATGCCCTTGAGCGTAACGGCGTCAGCGGCGAATTTGCTGATACCCTCGCTGAGCTTGTGCACACCCATGGGGTCCTCGTTGAAGTCGAAGCGGAAGTCGGCCTCGTTGTTGAGATAGCTCTTCTTCTCGATGTCCAGGCTGCTCGCTGAGGAAGCATCAAGCTTCTTGGGCACAGACTCCTTGCTGTTGTAGAGCTCCTCAAGGAGGTTAGGCTATGTGATATTAGCTGTGTTTTGACATTGGAATTTGGGATTGAACTTACGGAGATGGTGAGGTAGTCACAGCCAGCAAGCTCAGTGATCTCGCCGGTGTTGCGGAAAGAAGCGCCCATGACAATGGTCTTGTAGCCGTACTTCTTGTAGTAGTTGAAGATGGACTCCACGCTCTTGACACCAGGGTCTTCCTGGGGAGAGTAGTCCTTCTTGGTCTGAGCCTTGTACCAGTCAAGAATGCGGCCAACGAAAGGAGAGATCAGGTAAGCGCCGGCTTCAGCGGCAGCGATAGCTTGTGGAAGGGAGAAAAGGAGGGTCAGGTTGCAGTTGATGCCGTGTTTCGACTGCAGGATGTGGGCGGCCTTGATCCCCTCCCAGGTGGAGGCAATCTTGATGAGAATACGGTCCTTGTCAATGCCCTGCTCCTTGTACAGCTGTCCTGCTATTAGCTATCTCTTATGTCATATCGGCTCAGATGGAACGTACATCAATGATGTGCAGGGCCTTGTTCACGGAAGCTTCAGTGTCGAAGGAGAAGCGAGCGTCGACCTCAGTAGAGACCTTGCCGGGGATGATCTTGAGAATCTCCTTGCCGAACTGGACGAGGAGAGCGTCGAGCGTGGCATCGATCTTCTCATCGAGGGTCTTTCCGTGGCCCTTGCCATATTCTACGGCAGCGTCGATGAGCTTGGCGTACTCTGGCTTCTTGGAGGCGGCGAGGATCAAGGAAGGGTTGGTAGTGGCATCTTGGGGCTTGTACTTGTCGATGGTAGCGAAGTCGCCGGAGTCGCAGACGACGACCTGGAAATTTATTAGACAAACAGCCCCGCGGAGACCCTGAATTCGTTAGAAACTCACAGTGCCGGTCGACTTGAGCTGGTCAAGACTGCTAGACATGGTGGTGGTATTGTGTAATGGTCAGGTGAAGTTTGTGGAATTGAGTGAAAAGTGTCAATGGTTGTCAATGGCAAGAAGTATTGATGCGGCGGTCAAGATGTTTTGTTGGGATGAGCAAAGAGCTTGAACGTGGAGGGGCAGACGCCGGAAAAAACTGGAACCATCATTTGACAGTCCTCTGACGCGCCATGACCCCACCGGAGAGCGGCGAGGCCAATTTGCACTCGAACAGGCTGAGATGATTCGGCAGCCGGCTAATCGCCCTGATCAAGCAACAGCCGCAAACATCCGACATCCTGCTGGGGCAAAGGCCGAAACATGGAGGTAAGTAACTTGCGGCCGGGTTCAGGTTCCCAGAGTCTAGCCAATTCTGTGTCGGATCTTAAGTATGGCGGCGGTTCACTTGCACGTCGACGAGAACGGAGTATTTCTTTTTTGGCCTTAACCGCTGGCACTGTTGCGGGTCTGCCTAGCTGGGGTCCATGACTACAAGTGAGCAGAAGGCGATATAATATAGGTAGAAGACAGATTTCTGTCATTACGACGAGCTACATACGTCTTCTGCCAGCGTCTTTGCTATGCAGGAAGCTGTATTTGAGACGCTCGAATCGTCCTATGCCGAAAATATACATCGTGCCCTCGCTATGCACCCGAAATGTGTCTGCAATTGCTGCTCGCAGGTCTTGCGGCATGGCAGAATTGCAACATGCTTGCTTCATGTCTTCCGACTGAGAAGACATGACGCACCGCAGTGTGTCGAAGTATTGGTATGATACACAAAGAAGAAGTGAAAGAGAACGACGCTGTCCTCCACACGCTGTCGTATGTCACAAAGTGCAATGGCACCACTCACCCTCGACGGTTGTCCCGTAACCAGGATCCGTCGAATAGCATATCGCTACTAGCCAACCATGCGCGAAGGGTCAAAGATTTCATCGCGGGCGAACTTGACTTTCGAATAAGGAACATAGGGTTTGAAGGTGGGTGGTGCTCGGGACTGCTCACAGTATCAGAGAACCGGCAGTCTAGTAAACGTTCAAATGGGGTACATACCTGTTGCTGATCGGTGGCAGCAGGCGCCGCAGGAGTGCCGGTGTCAGACTCTGTGTGGATGATAACATTGCTTGCGGGGTATGCAGGTGATGGACGCTGCCAGTTCTCGTCAAACTCGTCTGACAGCTGAGGGGAAAGTGACGGATCCCTCTCTTCGACCGGTTCTGCCCCTGACTCATCCTCCTCATCACCCGTCTCATCATCACCATCATCATCAGTACTAGCTTGCGCTGAAGATACTTGCGCTAGGCCGCGAGGGGTAGGAACATTCCCGAGTGGTGCATCCCTCTGCTCATGGCGAGCAGGTATGGCTGCTGGGGCATCGTCTGGCTCGTAGTCACTGGAATGATCGCTTGAAAAGTCCATAGCATCCGAGTCGTGTGAATCAGAATCAGCATCATCGTCCTCTGTGGAAAGCATTTCGCTTGAGGTCTCTGCTATTTCCATCGGTGTGGGAGCTGCAGGGTCAATAAGCGGGTTTTCAGTAGACTGTCTCTGGTGACCACTACCAGGCCGTGAAGACGAGGACTGGCTTGTTGTTGTTTCGTCCATTGAACTGTATTCGGAGGATGATGGAATGTTTGGTTTCGCAGGTGGGGCGGCCTCTGATGGGATGGAGGCCCCAGGCGCAGCACTGTTGGATGAGGAGGCTTGCTCGACCTCTGCAGGAAGACCAGCAACGTCAGGCAATGAGGTCTCAGAAACTTGGACCAAAGGTGCTTGCGCAGAAGTCAAGGGTGCGACCTCACCATTAGCAGTGGATATCGGTTCTTCAGGGCCTGTGGCTTGCGCAGCTTGGACGCTATCTCCAAGGCTGATTGGTTGAGCAACTTCAGATGTGGCCGATGAGATAGCGCGAGATATCGGCAGTGGAGACTTTGGCAAGCCTGCACGTTTCTGTTCTTTGGCGCGTAGCTGAGCTTTGAGCAAGTCGAGATCTCTCAACATCTCATCGTAGGATTTTTGACGCCCATCTGGGTGTACAGTTTTTGGTGCAGATACGTTCTCCATGTCTTCATCCTCGTCCTCTGAGCTACTGACTTCGATGATCATCTTATCGTCATCATCATCACGGTAGGTGTTCATTGCGAACGCATTCGAGATATTGCTGTCACTTGGCATGTCAGAGTACAGTTCAGCTTCCGATTCGTTCAACTCTGCTGCGGTTGGTCGTTTTCGCCCAGAAGTCATTGTACTGCTAGCAAGTGGTGGCGTGAAGACGCTCGGCGATGATAAGGCTGGAGTAACTGGGTTGGACGTGGTAACACTATGCGTAGAAGGAATGACAGGCTGACCAGTTTCAGCCTTACTTTTTTGAGCTTTCAGAGCAGCGATTTTTTTCTTAAGAATCTCTGTCAGATCTCGTTTTGGGGCTGGCCTCGTTGCGCCTGTCACTGCGGGTGTTGGCGCCGGCAGTTGTGTTGCTACTGTAGTAGTAGAGAGAGCTGGGATCTGGTTGGCACCGGCACTGGTTACAGGGGCTGGCTTTGTCGATTTGAGAGCGCTCAACTTGGCCAGATAAGAAGCTCGATCTTGAGCTGCCCCCTTCTGTGATATGGGCTTCTTGGTTTGTACACTGACTGGAATTGGAGTAGACTGCTGTCCTGCGGCGACATTGGAGGATACATTGTTAGAAATCTCAATATGTGGGGATACGGTTGCCGTGGGATCTGACTGGTTGAAGAATGCCTGTTGATGGACACCGGACGTGTACGTGGTATTTGTAGAAGGCTGAGCAGCATGTGCTACGGAAGGATATGCTGAGACATCTGCGTCGCCAGCGTTGGCATAGACAGACTCGGAGCTTTGAGGACTCACTTCTGTCACTGGCGCAACCATAGCTCCGGGTTCCGACCTCTGTTTCATGATGCGGGCTATTTCCATTGCATGAGCGAGGAGATCATCCGGATCGTAACCATTACGAATCAGAGCTGCAACGGTTGCGAGACCTCGCTTTTCGTAGTTGCGCCACTCATGAGACGCATGATGAAAAGGCAACGAGGAGACATCATTAGAACCCACATTCATCTTGGTTGAGGGCATCCCGTCTAGTACAGTACTGGCCTTTCGCTTCTGACCAGCGAAAGGCGATGGAGCGAAAGAGGACGTCTCCATGCTAGCACTGCTGAGTTCGCCCTCCTCTCTGCCAGAGTTCATTGCCTGGGACGGTGGAGCGACTCCCAAGGAGGTTGGCTGTGCACTTTGAAGCGCATTGTACTCGTGTGGCGCCTGGTTTTGAGCAGGCTGAGAGTTGAACTCATTGTTGAGATATGGTAAGGTAGAGGAAGCAGGAGCAATTCTGTATGCGCTTTGCGCTAGGGGAGCTGATGTGATGCTGCTGACGTTGCTGGGTGCATTCTGCGGCGGATGTTGGGTACTGCTAGGGCTGCCCAGAGATAGACCTGGGATTTGCATAGACGACTGCATCTTCACACATATCTCTTCAAAGATAGTGAGAGCCTATGTGAAGCTATTTGACACCTGAGAAGAAATGTTAGATTTCACTGAGCAAATGACTGTCAGAATGGCGCAAGCACAGCAAGACAGTCAGCTAGCCAGCCAGCAGATTGATCGAAGAGGATGAGAGTTCCCAGTGCGTTGACCTCACAGGAGATGTGCGCAATAAGAGAAAAGCGAATGAGAAGGTGATATATGTTCGAAGCATTGATGGCGGCGCCAGAATTTCTGTCGCGAAGTTCCAATTCGCGTTCTGGGCTGCTCTCTTTCGGACTAGCGCGAGTGTGACAAGCAAGGACAAGCCACAGCTCGCTAGAGCCGTGCCGAACCGCCGATTTGTTTACTTCCCCAAGTCAACATCGCAACCATTTCGAAAGCGCTCCTCTTTTTGTAATCGATATCGACAGTGCAGCGGGCACAAGTCTGTGCTTGTCATTCAATCGCCGTTGTACATACATTTCGTCGACTTTTTACGCCTTCTTACCCTTCCGTTCTTCACGTCGACCCCGCGATGGCGCTTTGAGTCCACCTCGTCGCCGCAAGGTAAGATCAAGTCGCAGGCTTGAAACAGCAACAACACCATGACTTCACAAGCCCCTGCTGGGCCTCGATGGCGCAGCAGTCCTTTTGGCAGAAATAACGCATCACCATCACCTGGACCTCCTCCCGGACATGCTCGATCAAAGTCTGCGATCATGCAATCGCCGCTTTCTAAGCCCATGGGCTCCTCACATGCGCGCACAAACTCTCTGGCAGACCCGGGTATGGCTGCCCTGAGCTCAGTACCACGACCATCTTCAACTTCGTCACCGCGGCAAGGATCTCCTGGACCGGGTACCTTTGCGCCCAAATTCATCAAGACGGAACTCGATGGAACCTCCGATCGGGTTGGGGGCATCGAGGGCGAGAACGATTTCTCCGGAAAGAGATATGTCTGGGTCAAGGATGCGGAGAAGGCATTCTTGAAAGGATGGGTGGTACAAGAGCTCTCGGAGACGATGTTGAGGATACAATGTGACGATGGCACTGTGAGTTGTGATGGCCTTGCAGGTGCTGCCCACAAACTAACGCGTGTATGTAGCAGAGAGACATTGAGTCGGATAATGTGGACAAGGTCAATCCCGCCAAATTCGACAAGGCAGACGATATGGCAGAGCTCACGCATCTTAATGAAGCCTCAGTTGTGCATAACTTGCACATGCGGTATGAGGCAGATCTGATTTACACTTACTCGGGGCTTTTCTTGGTGACGGTCAATCCCTATTGCCCACTGCCAATTTATGGACGGGATTTCATCAACATGTACAAAGGCAGGTCCAAGGAAGAGACGAAACCACACATCTTCGCAGTCGCAGACGAGGCTTTCCGCAACCTCGTCGACGAAGGCGCCAACCAGAGTATCCTGGTTACCGGAGAATCAGGAGCTGGAAAGACGGAGAACACCAAGAAGGTGATTCAGTACCTCGCATCAGTAGCCAACGCCGAAACTCCGCGAGTGAAAGCAAGCACAAAACAGATTTCAAATCTATCAGAGCAGATCCTACGCGCCAACCCAATCTTGGAGGCATTTGGCAATGCTCAGACAGTCCGCAACCACAATTCTTCTCGTTTTGGCAAGTTCATTCGTATCGAATTCACTCGGAACGGCCAAATCGCTGGAGCCTTTATCGACTGGTACTTGTTGGAGAAGAGCAGAGTTGTCCGAGTCAATGGCAGCGAACGGAATTATCATGTGTTCTACCAGCTTCTCCAGGGCGCTGACCGCTCGTTACGAGACGCGCTTCTTCTAGATGAGGCTGAGTGCGAGGACTTCGAATACACACGACGTGGCAACGATTCCATCCCTGGCGTATCAGACGATGCTGAGTGGAACGCTCTGATTGAGGCATTCCATGTGATGGGATTCACCGAGAAGGATCAAAGGTCGATAATACAAACGATAGGTGCAATCCTGCACTTGGGCAACATTGTAGTTGCGAAGGAGAGCTTGCGCGGGGACCAGGCCATAATTGTGCAAAGCTCCATGCCTTCGGTCGAGAAGTTCTGTCGACTTGCTGGCATCCCTTCCGATCAATTCGTCAAGGGTCTACTCCACCCTAAGGTGAAGGCTGGTCGAGAATGGGTGGAAAAGGTGCAGACCCCAGAACAGGTTCGCTTATCTATTGATGCTCTCGCAAAGGGTATCTATGAGAGAGGCTTCGGCGACCTTGTCAACCGCATCAACTCGAAATTAGATCGATCTGCTGGAGCCTCGGATGATACTCATTTCATTGGAGTACTGGATATCGCAGGTTTTGAGATCTTCGAGAACAACAGCTTTGAACAACTGTGCATCAATTACACCAATGAGAAGCTCCAGCAATTCTTCAACCACCACATGTTCGTGCTCGAGCAGGAAGAATACGCTCGTGAGCAGATTGACTGGAAGTTCATTGACTTTGGACGGGATCTCCAGCCCACGATTGACCTGATCGAGCTCACCAACCCAATTGGTATCTTCTCTTGCTTGGATGAAGACTCTGTGATGCCAAAGGCAACCGATCGTTCTTTCACAGAGAAGCTGAACTCATTGTGGGACCGCAAGACACCAAAGTACAAGAGATCCCTCCTCAACCAGGGTTTCATGCTCACTCACTATGCTGCTGACGTGGAGTACTCCACTGAAGGCTGGCTTGAGAAGAACAAGGATCCTCTGAACGACAATGTCACACGTCTGCTGGCTGCTTCCACAAACAAACATGTCTCGAACCTTTTCGCCGACTGTGCAGAAGTTGAGGATGATCTCTCCGGTGGGAGGAACAAGGTCAAGCGTGGTCTATTCAGGACTGTCGCTCAGAGACACAAGGAGCAACTTTCCAGCCTCATGGGACAGCTGCATTCGACACATCCTCATTTTGTCCGATGTATCCTGCCAAACCACAAGAAGCGACCAAAGCAATGGAGTGCGCCTCTCGTCTTGGATCAGCTGAGGTGCAATGGTGTACTTGAAGGTATTCGTATTGCGAGGACTGGATTCCCCAACAGGTTACCCTTTGCAGAATTTCGCGCACGTTACGAGGTATTGTGCCCGAACATGCCCAAGGGCTATATCGATGGCCAAGCAGCTGCAAAGCTCATCCTCGAGAAACTCAAGCTGGACACATCCTGGTTCCGAGTTGGTCTCACCAAAGTCTTCTTTCGTGCTGGTGTGCTTGCAGAGCTTGAGGAGCAGAGAGATGCACTCATCCAGGAAATCATTGCTCGATTCCAATCCATCGCACAGGGCTATATCCAGCGCAAGATTGCTCACAAGCGCCTTTACCGCGCTGAGGCAACCAGAATCATACAGCGTAACTTCCAGGCATACGCAAAGATGCAGGCCAATCCCTGGTGGATGCTGTTCAACAGGATGCGACCGTTACTCGGGGCCACTCGACAAGCCACCGAAGTCAAGAAGCGTGAGGAGGAGATCAAGAAGCTCCAATTGCAAATGCAAGAGGAAGAAGCGCAACGCCAACGAGTGGAAGAGGATAGGCGAAGAACTGAGAACGAGATTCAACGCATTCAGCAAACACTCGAAAGTGAGCGGGCGCTTGCTCTGGATAAGGAGGAGATTTTCAAGCGACTACAGACACGGGAAACAGAACTCACCGAGAAATTGCAGGACGCTATCGCTGATCAAGACAACCTGGAAGAGCAGATTGACGGGCTCATGTCAGCGAAGAAGAGCGCTGAGGAGCGCTCTGTTACCATGCAGCGTCAACTGGAGCAAGCTGGTGCGATCATCAGTAACCTCGAAAACGAGAAGTCTGAGCTCAACGAGCGTATATCTGGCCTCGATCGTGAGCTTGAAGAGGTGGAGAAGTCGAGATCTATGCGCACTGAGGCTGAAGAGAAGCTTGATCAAGAGGTCAAGATGCTCCAGAGCCACCTTAGTCTCAAAGAACGCAAGATGCAGGATCTAGAGTCGAAACTTGTCAGCGTGGACCAAGATCTGTCTTTGCAGCTGGCGAATGCTTCCAAGGACCTTCAGTCTACAAAGAAGTCGGTTCGTGACCTCACTGAGGAGAATCGATCGATCCGAGAGCAAATGGCCGAACTGTCGTCCACATCCACCAGCTTCGAGGATGTCTTGCGCCAAAAGGATAGTGAGCTCGCTATTATGAAGACAGACTTGAAGAAATTCCAGGATGACAGGCGACGCTTCGAGGACGAAAAGCGACAGCTCACGGATCGCCATGATTCTGTTCAGACCCAGCTCCGCAGCAGCCGCGCCGAGATTGAAGCCATGACATCGCAGCATCAACAACTAAAACGCGAGGTCGCGGATGCGAAACGCGCACTGGAAGAACAAGCCAACGCAACTTCGCAAGCTGAGATCTTGGAGAGCCAGATTCAAGACCTCAAATCCGAATTGTACAAGGTCCAGACCGAACTCAGCCGAGAACGCCAATCGCGTGACGATGTCAAGCGCATTGCAGACAACGAGATCCAGAACATCAAGCGAGAGTTCAATGCCCTCAACGACTCGAAGGTCACGATTGAGAAGGAGATGTATGCACAATCGGACATCACTCGCCGTGCCACAGAAGCAAAGGTCAATGCGGAGAAGGAGCGCAAGGAGTACCAATCTGAGCTGCAGCAGCTCCGCAAACAATTCATCGAGCTTCAGGAAGCCAAGATCGAAGCAGAAACGGCAGCGGAAGGCAAGGTCTTCAAGCAGGCCAACGAGCGGCAGGCTTTACTCCGGCGTGAGATAGACGAGAAGGACCGCCAACTCAACTCACTCGATGATGAGCGTTCCTCGTTGGCTGGCGAAGTTCAGCGTCTGAAGAGACTTATTGCCGACTCTGACAACTTCAAACTTCATCATGACCAGCACAAAGATCGCCTCGAACGCGAATTGGTGACGATCAAGGGCAGGCTGACTGCTTCTGAGAACGACAATCGTGCTCTGCTGAACAAGGTTCAACAAAAGAATCTCGATATTGCGAGGTCCAACTCCAAAGCAGGAGATATGCAGAGATCACGCATGAACCAGCTCATCGCGGACAAGGCCAAGACTGATGAAGACGCAAAAAAACTCGCCAGGCAGCTCGAAGATGCACAGCTGACTATCGGCTCGCTCGAGAAGCAAAAGGAGAAACTCGCTCTCAGCTTGGAGGATCTCAACCACGAGATGTCCCGTGAACACCGCACCACCAGGAATGCTGAGCAGGCATCCTCGTCAGTCAACCTGCAGCTCGCTGATGCCAATCGCAAGCTGGAGACGGAGAGGCAACTTCGCACTCAAGCTCAGACGAACAGCCGCGCTGTGCAATCCGCTCTCGATGCGGCTAACCGCGAGCTAGCAGAGTGTCATGAGCAACTCCGACTGCTGCAGAAGGTCTTTGACCCCGAGATGCGAGACATGCCTCAAGTCGACGGAGCCAAGCCTGATCTCAGCCGAGCTATCGATCTGGCCAGGAAGCTCGAATCCTCTGAATCTGCGCTTGCCCTTGCCAATGAAAGGGCGTCTCGCGCCGAGTCACAGCTCGACAGCATGCGCTCGCAATTCCAGGACGAGCTGCACGATACTGAGAACCGACACAACAATTCCAAGCGTGCTCTGCTCGAGGAGATGAACGGTAGCCAGGTTAATGCCCGGGCTTCTCCAGCCAACAACTTCCGTCGCGAATGGGACTCCAGGAAGACGTTCTCCCCTGCTCAGACACCATCCCAGCCGCCTCGCGCTATCGGCAATCACCGTAGCGACTCTGCGCGCTCTGATCGTACCACCGACACTGTGACGTACAACAATCGCATGGATTTGGCAGCTGAGCTCGAGATGGTGCAGAACCAGCTGCAGATGTCTGAGATGCGCAACCGTCACTTGCAGGCGCAGGTCGACCGTGGCAGTCCTACGAAGAATGGCAACAACACACCTGATGGCAGTCCCTCTGTGATGCGCCTGAAGAAGCTTGAGCGTGAGAACTTCCGCCTCCACGACATGCTAGACGATTCCGCGAAGAAGGTTTCGGCTTTGGAGCAGAGCATTCACACCGGACAGCTGACCTTCCACGAAGTCCAGTCCAAGTCTCACCAGGAGCTCTTCGACTTGATCAACTCTCAGGAGCACTCCCGGAAGATAATCGCATCATCGCACAAAGAGGCTGTAGACGAGCTTGCCAACGCAAAGACTGCCTTTGACGAGCTCAAGCAGTACAAGGCGAACATCGAGATCGAACTCAGGGATGCCAACTCGGAGCTGTCGGATGTCAAGTACGAGCGGGAGCAGGAAGCTGCCTCCCACTCCCAACTACTGCAAGAATTCAACGACCTACAAATCCGCCTAGACACCGAGACCTCTAAGCTTGTCGATGTCACTTCCAGCTTGCAGCTCTATCGCGCCCGGTCGGATGAGTACTTCTCCAAACTCGAGCAAGCAGAGATCGCGGTACTAAAGGCATCTCGTGCCGAGCAATTCGCAAAGGGCCAAGCCAAGGAGATCGAAGAGACATGCGCTTCAATCATGGCTGAGAGGAAGCAGATGGATGCTCTGGTCGAAGATCTTCAACGCCAAAACCAACAGTACGAGGAACGCATCGACGATATTCAAGCTGACTTGGAGTCTGCCGTACAGGCGAAGAAGAGGCTGCAAAACGAGCTCGAAGACTACCGCAACCAGAGAGCGATGGATATCGAGGACAAGGAGACGAGTGTGGAGCAGACCAGGAGAAAGTACCAGGGCGAACTGTCGAATCTCACGCACGAGCTTGAGATCGAGCGCGACAACATCATCCACGCAAAGAGCGAGAACGGTCGCCTCCGTGATGAGCTGGAGGAGCTCCGCAACAAGTGGGATGATGAAGTACTCAACTCGTCTGCTTGGGCCAAGGAGAAGTCCAGGCTCGAGGTCGCGATGCAAGACCTATCCAACTCCCGAGACGAGGCCGCCAACGCGCATAACGAAGCGCAAAGCAAGATTGTCAGTTTGCTAGGTCAAGTCCGCACGCTTCGCACCAACGTCGACGACGCTGTTGCCGAGCGCGACCTTCTACTCAAGGAGAAGAAGGGTCTCGAAGCCCGTCTTTCCGAAGCAGCTGACAGGTTAGAGGACCTCAGCCACACCGGCAGTCCCAGCAAGCGCGATGTGGCGCTATCAGACAAGGAGGTGCTTGGCCTCAAGAGCCGCCTTGCTCAGCAGGAAGACATTGCCGAGGCCGCCATTGGCAAGATGAGAAGGGCAGAGATCCTTGCTCAGGAGACACAGAAAGAGATCGCCGCCGAGCGTGAGACAGGTGTTCGTCTGCACCGCGAGAGAGCGGATATGGAGAAGACGGTTAAGGAGCTGCAGCTCAAGTGCATCGACCTTGAGACCAAGGGGTACTCGAGCGCGAGCCAGGATGTGCGATATTTGAATACGAGAATCCACGAGGTATGTCTCATCCCCGACTCCACTGCCCATTTAAGCAGCAGCCAACTGACAGATCAACAGCTCGAAAGCAATCTCGAAAAGCTCGAATCGACGCGCTCTTCAGAAGCCCGTTCGGTCCGCAACGTCGACCGTACCGTGAAAGACCTGCAGTCACAGATCGAGCGCAGGGAGAAGTCGACACAGCTCTTGACTGAGGATCTCAACAAGGCGCGCGACAAGATCAGTGGGCTTCTCGCGACTATCGACGAGCTGCAAGCGACGGACTCTTCGTCGCAACTGGCAGCCAAGCGTGCCGAGCGGGACTTGAGGGAGGAGCGGGAGAAGTGTCTCCGCCTTGAAAGGGAGCTCGAGGGATGGAAGGGTCTGAGGCTCGAGAGGAATTCGATGCAGCGAAGTGGGACCCTGGCCGCGTTGAGCGATGATGGACGCAGTAGGAGGGGCAGCAGCATTGGTCCTCCTGGTGGTGGATTTGCTGGGGTCAAGACGAACGGAGATCATCTCGATGTGCCGAAGAGGCAGCCGAGTTTCTCGAAGGGCTTCTTGTAGGTCAGGGAGCGATTGGCGTCTGGTGAACATAGGAGGCAAAGGAGTGGGAGTTGGGAGGTGAAGTGAGGTGTAGGATACGGGCGGGTAAAGTTGGCTGTGGGGGTCGGTTGCATCGTATGCCTTGGATGACTGATGGTGTATATATTAATGTGCATGGCATGGATGTTTTATTGTTCGATCATACGAGTGTTCAAGTATGCTTTGGTAGTGGACGAGTGTGAAGCATGGTTGCCGCCAAGGGAGCCGCGGATGTGAACCGCGGAACCGTCGTCATGATTGCTCAGACCAGCCTTTTTGCTTGCGCCTCTCGACAAACACAAGGTATCGACACGCAAGCTTGCGCTGGCCGTAAAACCCGGAGACATGAACTTCACCGTCGTTCGGTTCGATCATCAGCTATCTCGACCATGACCTTCCAGTGATACCCCATCCGGACCGTCCATCACAAAGCGCTCACACCATCTCCGCCATGCCGTCGAAGGAGTCGCGTCCCAAATCCTCACTGGAGAGTCGGCAAGCCATAAACAAATGGTGCGCTCTGATCATACCGCTGATCCTTGTCGGCGCCGTGGGCTACGCAACATGGGTAGTCATTGCTCTAGTATGCGGTAAGTGAACAGCCTCTCACTTAACGTCAGGAAGAAACACTACTAACAACGACAGTGAACTATCTGCTTAAGCCCGGCCCAAACACCAATGTCGAACCCCGGCCCGGCGCCGCCATAGCGATCATAATAATCTACTTCCTCCTCCTGATCCCCATGGTCGTCGCCTACGTCCGCACCATCATTCCGACCCAGACCAACCCAGGCTACATCCCCGAAGGCCCTACCTCCCCCTCCCTCCGCCAAACCTTCGTCGAGGAACCCATCGTCGAATTCGAATGGCCCTGCGCGACTACCACCGGCGAAGACGATCACGCCGAGAAGCGATCAACCAAGAAGCGCAATGTCCCAGGGTGGTACATTTCGACACTTGACCTAGATGGCATATTCAAGGGAGACATCGCTCCACCGCCAGGTATGGAAGACTTCTACAAGCGCGACGTGTTTCAATGCGACCCGAACGGCCTGCCGATCTGGTGCGGGACGTGCAAGAATTGGAAGCCGGACAGGGCGCATCACTGCTCGGACGTAGGGCGGTGCGTGTGGAAGCTCGACCACTTCTGCCCGTGGGTCGCGGGTGTGGTCAGCGAGACGAACTACAAGTTCTTTGTGCAGTTTAACATCTTCGCCGCGCTGTTCACGGCTTTCATCACGATTGTCATGGGGATCTTCATTGCAGAGAATGTAAGGATTGGGACCGGGATGGTGAACGTCACTTGGATCATTGTTATTGCTTTGTCTGGTCTGTTCTTGTTGTTCACGGGCGGTCTGGCGGGGAAGAGTATCCAGGATCTGTGCATGAATCTCACGACCGTGGATGCGATTGACTATGCGAAGCGGACGGTGTTCATGGCGATCAAATTGAAGAGGGGCCAGATGCCTCCTGCTTTGCCAGCCAGTAGCAGTTCGGATGGGTCTGGCAAGGACAAAAGGAATATTGCCGTACCGTGGCAAGGCACGATCGCGTATCCGTTCGTCACAAAGGGACAGCCGCAAAACGACCGACCGAGGGAGACGTTCGCGATCCTGTGCACACCTCCGGGACTGAACCCCTGGAATCTTGGACCCGCTGGGAATTGGAAGTCTGTCATGGGAGAGAAGTGGTATGACTGGTTCTTGCCGGTCAAGATGTCGCCTTGCTGCGACCACTCGAGCCTACAGAGCATGTACCCGCTGGGTCCGGCGTTTAGAGAGCTGCTAGTTGATGCTGGAATCGAGGAGCCGCCTGAGGAACACAGAAGGCATAGTCGACGGCACTCAGACAGGTCAAGGAGAGACAGGCGCGGGCATAGACACCATCGTGATCGGGATGGGGGAACTGCAGGCTCGTCTGTATAGCTAGCTGGCGCATTGACCAGTTGAATTACATATTAATACTTGAGATACCCCAATGTACACACTATGATTCGGATACAATCTACCAATCTTCTGCTCTATACATGGTACATCTGCAAGTGTAAGTCTGATTGGTGCACAACTTGCTGACGTGAACAATTCTTGGCCGCAAGCCGCAGCTCCCCCGTCGCCGAGATGAAGCAGCTCCGTCCGGCATATCCCAGCTTGTCTCAGCCAACGACTTTACCCTCAGCACAATTCTCTCCCTCCATCAATTCAACACCACCTCCGAAACCCCCAATTGGCATGCGCCTCCACCACCACAGTCCACACGACAAACCATAGCCCAGCGCAACCCATATATCCACCACTGCGCCGCGCCGCGCCAATCCCCATCCCTCGACCAACCACCTCTCCAATTCAACCATGACCTCTCCCAACCTCACCTCCTACCTCCTCGACGCCCTCTGGTCCCTAACGCAATGCCTCTCCTGCTTCCCCTCCTCCCCGCTCCTGACGCTCAACCACAAGCCCTACAAGATCCTGCGCCTACTAGGCGAGGGCGGCTTCTCCTACGTGTACCTAGTGCAGTCGCCCCCTTCGCCGCAGCTCTACGCGCTGAAGAAGATCCGGTGTCCGTTCGGCGCGGAATCGGTGCGGCAGGCGATGAAAGAGGTGGAGGCGTACAAGCTTTTCGAGGGCAGCGAGTTTATCATCAATTCCGTGGACCATGCTGTTGTGGCGGACAAGGGGGCTCGGAGCGGGGGGTTCGGGACGCAAGGGGCCGGGGACGAGGGCGGGGCCAAGACGGTATATATCCTCTTGCCGTATTACAGGAGGGGCAATTTGCAGGATGGGATTAATGCGAATTTGGTGAATGGGAGCAGGTTTCCGGAGAGGAGGTTGATGGTCTTGTTCAGGGGGGTTTGTGAGGGGTTGAGGGAGATGCATGAGTATAAGGTTGGGAAGGGGGGGAGGAAGAAGGCGAGGGCTGTGAGGGAGGAAGCGAGACGGGGGGCTGGGCAGGATGGGGACGAGGAGGGGGAGGGGGAGGGGTTTCTGGAGAATGAGGCGGGATTGGCGAGCGAGGGACGGGAGGAGGGGGAGGTCAGGAGTTATGCGCATAGGGATATTAAGCCTGGTGAGTACATGTGCTGGTGAGTGGAAGAGGAGAGTGGAGCTGATGAAGGACAGGAAACATCATGATCTCGGACGATGGGACAACGCCCGTGCTGATGGATCTGGGATCGCTCTCGCCGTCGCCGACACCGATCACGTCTAGAGCGCTGGCGTTGCAGGTCCAGGATACTGCGGCGGAGCACTCGACGATGCCGTACCGCGCGCCGGAACTGTTCGACGTAAAGACCGATACGGTGATAGACACGAAGGTCGATATCTGGTCGTTAGGCTGTACGCTCTACGCCTGTCTGGTAGGCAAGTCCCCCTTCGAGGCCCGGAGTGAAGAGACGGGTGGCAGCTTGAGTCTGTGCGTGTTGGGCGGCGACTGGCGATTTCCGGACGATCCTGAGAAGACCAGCGTCAAGAGCAGAGGCAAGCAGGCGGTTAGCCCTGGCGGTGCATCGGGAGGAGCGAATGGTAGCGCAGAGGGTGGGAAGAACGGGTCAGGTATCAGTGAGGCGGT
Organism: Elsinoe australis; assembly: GCA_007556505.1. Taxonomy (NCBI): domain Eukaryota; kingdom Fungi; phylum Ascomycota; class Dothideomycetes; order Myriangiales; family Elsinoaceae; genus Elsinoe; species Elsinoe australis. The sequence continues at coordinate 748,898 of SWCS01000004.1, forward strand.
CAAGGATGTTGTGAGGAGGTGCTTGATTGTTGAACCGAGCGAGCGGCCGGATGTGAATGAGTTGATCAGAATGGTGGACGAGGTCATTGATGGCTTACCTGAGGATGAGAATGGCGTCGTGGACAATTGAGGTGATTCTCTTCTGCTTTACATTCGTGTGTCTCCTAGAGATTTCCCCAGTGTATCGGATGAAAGCAGCGAGCTGCTCGAGTAATAGTGGCGGAGGCCTCACCTATGTATATTATGGAAACAGGATTCTATTCAATCTGAGACACAAGACAAGGATGCACCGGATCATCAGACGAATATTTGCAATAGAAAGCTTAATTCGCTACTGTTATACATGTAGTACGCATGAGGTATGGTATTCTAATTGCAGGTCATCACCGTCACCTACCCTCCAAAACGTAGCAGCTCATGGAGCGTTACCCAACGCCATGTCCCTCCTTGACCCAGATCGCCCTCACATATCATTCAAGCGCTGTTAACAAGCGCAACCATCAACCTCTCGTAATCACCCCTTGTCTCGCCCTCGATCCTCCTGATCAAGTCCTGCTTATAAAAGTGCTTATAAGCAGCCTTGGCCTGGGACATCCTCTGGCGATCCCAGTGTATCCGGACGAGCCTGTTGACCAAAAGATCATCTTTGGTACCCATGCCCTTCATAGTGTCCTCAAGAAGGTCGGCGTCGTGCTTCGCCTTGTCCACTGCCGAGTTGAGCATGAACAGCAGCGCATCCTCCATGTGTCCCGAGAACTCTTTCTTGAGAACCTCTTCCAGGCTTCTGTGGTACTTTGCCTTGTATGCAAGTGCGATGGCGCGGAGCTGTCCGTCTGACTTTGAGGATATGATGCTGCACACGGTGATCTGGTCGGTGCCAGACTTTCCTTCTGTAGCTCGGTACAGCTCTTGTACGTCTTGATCAGTCTGCTGAGGGATGACAGGGGCAGACTCTTCGTTGCGGCGGGCGGATAGAACCATGGTGAACAATCGCTCGGTCTTCATTGACAGGTCGCCCTTGACGTCGGACTCGAGACTGCGGCGGTAAGTCTGCTGGTATGCCTGCTTGATGGCGTTGATATCTGCGTTACTACGACCGAGCAGAACGTCGTTCAAGACATTCTCTTTCGTGCCTAGACCGGAGATGGCTTTGTCGAGGTTGAAGACGTCCTGCGCGAGAGGACCGCGTGCAATGGCGACCAGGCCGTCCTTGAAGTACCCGCTAGTCTCCGAGGTGAGGTCGCTGATTAGGTCGCGTCGATGGCGCTGCTTGAACGCAGCCTTGACTGAGTTGACCTGCAGCGGGTCCAATCTCGCCATGACAGCGATAAGTCTCTTCTCGTCGGTGCCGAATCCCTTCATGGCAGCTCGAGCCTCGTCAGCTTCGCGCGAGCAGTCCATTGGCGCCGTCTGGCCGGGAACGTAGCCGGGAGACGGTTGTGAAGGGTATCCGCCGCCCATTGGAGGTGGTCCACCATGTCCGCCCATTGGTGGTCCGCCAGGCGCGCCGGTAGGGGGAGGACCGCCATAGTAGCCGTGATTAGCAGGAGGCGGTTGACCGTAGCCTTGCTGTTGGCCATACCCCGGCTGCTGACCATACTGGCCGGGCGGTGCGCCATACTGACCAGGCGGAGGGCCTCCTGGTGGAGGGTAGCCTCCCTGTTGGTGTGGAGGATACGGCGATCCACCGGGGGGACCGTGGGGAGGGGGGTAGCCATGCTGTGGTGGTGCGCCGTACGGTGCTTGTTGAGGAGGATATGGCGAACCACCGGGTGGGCCAGATGGAGGTGGGTAGCCACCCTGCTGCTGCCCGTAATATTGATGTGCCATAGTGTGATTATGCGGTGTGTGAAAGGATGCGCAGACCCGAGGAGAGAAAGGAACGGGAGCGGGGTTTAAATGTAAGAAAGACGAGCTGATCGTCAAAGCAGCTTAGGAGAGCTGAGGGCCTGTGGCTGAGGGCTGTGAATGCGTTGCGAAAGGAACAGAGATGCAAGGAGCTAGCTGTTGGTGTACCGGTGTTGTCTCAGAAGTGGCAGGTGAAATGGACGGGTTGGAGAGCCAAGGCTTGAAGGAGAAGCGCACGCAGGCAGCCTTATAGTCTCGCGTGTCTCGTTGACCTGATGACAACCCGAGTATTGCGCATTGCGTGTACACTCACTTCCAAGCCGGCAAGAATCCCGCTGTGCAGTAGCTTCTGGAAATAAGACGTTCTCATTTGAAGTCGCAAGACGGCCTGGCGGGAGAGGGTGGTGGCAGCGGGCGGGATCAGTGACGAAAGCGGGGCAGTGCAATTTTTAGACAGCGCCCAAGAGCCCAAGGAACGCAGCAATCTGCGGCTGAGCACGATCCGTCAGAACTCTGTCGCAGAGCATATCGTCTGTGGGTCCCTGACTGCGACCACTTGCACTATACAGATAATGGCTACGCGAACGCATCTCACATCACTTTCGCTCCTCCCTCTTGTTCAATCTCAACGGCATTCCTTCTCTCGGCTTCGCCATGATCCCCATTTGATAAGCCTCCGTGCCCCACATCTCCTGCATAGCAGATGTATCACTCGGGTACCCAGATCCATCACCCTTGAGCTTCTCCAACTCGTTATAGCAGGGCTTGAAGGCGAACTGGGAGAAGGTCATGGCAAGCACGATCCTAATCTCGATCGTCGCCAGCTCCTGGCCAATACAGCTCCGAGGCGCCTTGCTGAAAGGTACCCATGCGCCCTCAACGGCCTCGCCATTTAAGAAGCGCTCCGGTCTGAAATTGAATGGATCTGTCAGATGTCAGTCAGCATGTTAAGAGATCATGGACAGGCTTTGATTACCGCCCCATGCCGGGTTCATATGAGTGCCGCTAGCCAAGGCAAGGAGGTCCATGCCATCCGTGTCGTACTTCTCGCCAGTCTTTGGGTCAGTGACAAAAAAGCTAGTATTATCAGCATCGTTGCTCCTCTGAAGAGACAATTGGACTTCTCACCCCTTCGCGCCATGTCGTACGGTGTTGGCAGGAGCATGCATGCGCAATACCTCCTTGATGACAGCCATCATGTACTCGAGCTTATTGACGAGCGTTGGCTCATCCTTGATCCTATGGCCGATATCTGCACCTCTGCCAAAAACGACGTCGAGTTCCTTGAGCACCTTTTCGCCAACCTCGGCATTGCGTGACATGTAGTAGAAGCAGTAGCTGATGGTAGAAGCGCTAGTTTCGTGGCCCGCGAAGAGGAAGATCTTGACCTGATCGACTGCGTCCCTGCGGAAGTCGGGGTCGAGCTCACCCTGATCCTTTACACTCTGTCCTTTGTCCTTGAGGTAAGTCTCGAGTGCTAGGTCCACCACGTACTTGGACTTGCTTCGTTCGTTTCGAGTTTGCCAGCGTTTGTTCAGCTCAGCATCAATGAATTTGTTCATGATCCTGGTATTCCGCCAGAAGATATAGGGGCGACGAATGTCCCACAGCTCCGATGGTCGGTACTGAAGGCCAAGTTTCATCCATCTGCAGCTGCTCTCAAACGCTGATACCACGTAGTGTTCCTTGATCTGCGAGTTGAAATTGTAGTCCCTGGTGGTGTTAAGAACCCCCTAAAACCAAAGGCAAAGTGCTTACATGACAACTCTACCAATGATATCGATCGTCAATCGAGTAACGTGCTTCTCCAAACGAAATAGCTTGTCCTGGTTTGCAAACTTGTCCAGAATGCCCCGAAAGACGAATACAGATTCAACAATGTCGGGTACAAGAGTCATCAGATGAGAATTGGAGAAGCCAGGGTTGAAAGCCGCCCGCCACGTCTTCCATCTTGGCCCATCGTCAACCACAAGGTTGTGTTGACCGCCTACACATTCGATGAATTCGACGTTAAGTGGTGATTTGGGCATTGACTTGTCCATGACGAACTGATCCGCTGTCCGGTTCCCGAGCGTGATCATAATTGGACCTTGAATTGGCCATGCGTCAAGGAAGAACACTTCGCTGAGGTTATTGTCAATGGCCATTTGCAGGAGAGCATTGCCAGGTGGTATTCCATTCGGAAGCTTGCTATACTTGGATTAGCTGCTTGCAATTCATTCATGGTAGATGACCTACCTCATCACGTCGGGAAAGCATTTCATATGGCCCCATATCCAACTATGGGGAGGACCCGGCTAATCAGGTCAATCAAAGTGCTGCAAATAGAGGTTAGGTACCTACAAGATTCCGAAATCGTTTTCTAGTCTGGTAACCTTTGTAGAAAAATCTGATGACCAGGCCGAGGAATACAACTCCAGCGGTGAAGGCCGTCAGAGCCAGCCGTGTGCTATCCATGGCAGCTGTCACGAAGCTAAGTGCTGCGGCGGGGGACGCTGAAAGAGATACAAAACGTTCCGACAGTGGTACTCGAACAGGGTGCAAGGTAGAGCAGCAATATCAGACGAAGCGAAGTTTAGACATCTTGTTACCAACAATGGACTTGAGGAGGATCCTTGTCCGTGCAACAGCAAGTGTGGTTCGAATGCTGACAGGCTTGCGAGTGTCACCAACAGACCGCGCACCAATCCGTGGCTGGGCGGCCTAAGCGACCTCGAGTTTGCTTCCACCATGGTCGGCCTAGGAATTCTTTTCGTCCAATCAACATTTGGCAATATAGCTGTCTTCAGACAGATTCGCGCCCTTGAACGCACGATAAGGATATGGAGAGCAGAAGAGTTGTTTTGTAGTAAACACTCTCATTCCGTGATCTGCCTCGGCCTGCTCAGAGCTCCAATCTGAAGAGTGGGGAACTGCATCGCTAAATTCGGTCATTTTTAATAGTTCCTTCTTCATAATATATAGACATTCCAGAACTGAAATTGCCATCCTTTGATGCTGCATTCATTCCACCTGTAGACGCTACATTGAGAATACTGAACATCATTTGGATCCCTGCGCAAGTGACGAAACCTTCGAAGTAGCCCATAACATGGCGCGGCACGGAATGACATCCTGATAGTGCTAAATGATTCATGAGCAAATCATGGTCTTCTGTAGCGACATCAGGATTTCTTGACGACTGCAAACAACCGTACTGGGACTGGTAGTTCGCTCAACATCTAGTGCTGTGGTAATTGGCATCATAGGCGGTCCAGATACCCCTGAAATGCACGATCGTAGCTACGACCGTCAGAACGTGGAAGATCTGGTGGCTTGCGCCCCAGATATCGAATGCTCCAGGACGAGCCTTTTCCGGATAGCGATATGCGTATATGACCACTGCTATGAGGACGATTACTCCTTCAGCGTAGTAGTAATTCAGACCTGAGCGTCGAGCTAATTCATTTGCGTCGAACAGGATAAGGGCGTGGACTATAGGAGCAAAAGCTGATAGACCTAGCGATGTGAAAGAGAAAAGGCGCAGCAGTCGATGTGCCGGCGTCTGATATTTCGGATTCAGGACGACATATGCAGTTAGTCCTGTGAAGATACTGATCTGTTACTCGAAGTCAGACTGTATGTATGACTAGCATTAGCATATCGAAGTTCTCACCAAGGTCCAATAAGTAGTCTGCAGATGTGGTTCACAGTAGAACCCCACATATTCCCCAGTAATGAAGTCCCCAAAGATGAGTGTCATAATTCCACAGTAATCAACATTGCCCCACATGTGCGAATACCGTGCTGAGTGGTTGATCAAGGTGTGGTAGATTGCTGATAGTCCAAAACAAGTTATGACACACAGCAGGTAGAAGGCAAGAACCCCTCGGTCTCGGGCTGACGCCTGTGAATAATAGGAGAGGAAGAGTCTGTCAGATCCGAGCAGCGCCAAAAGCGTAAAAAGAGCAGGTACTAGGTGGCTGAAGATGTTGAAGGTCTCATTGTGGAGATACGTCCAACTCCAGAAACACTCGAGAACAGAGCCGGAGACTGGGCGGTATCCTGCTTGAATGAACTCATTCTCTTGATACCAGGGAGGGATATCATTGAATTTGACAAGATTGCCAGTCCGATGTCCTTCTGACCCACTACCAGCGTTGCTGGCACTGACCAGAGGTCGTTTTTGCTCTTCATGTATAGAGTCTGGCATTCTTGCGTGTCGCTGCATATACTATTAGACAGTCCGGATGTCTTGCCTCAGAATTGAGTTGGAAGACACGTTTGGGTGGTACATTCGAATTCATGATGAGAGGAGCGGCGTGCACGCTGGAACACCACAGATATCACCGCCGCATTGGTCTTGCACCTGCAAGCGCTGCGTGACTCGGATAAATTAAAGCGAAGAAATGCTGCATGGAGGCGGCACCCGACAACATCCTGACTGGGTCTTGATTGGCAGGGGATTTCTCGGGCCGCCGCTCGTGCAACTCTTGCATACAGCAAACGAAATTGAGCGACCAGCTTCTCGCTTTCGACCCAATCGTACTTCACCAGCTTGACTGTGCCGCAAAATCAACTTTTTTCCCAAGACAACTTGCATGGGCGATGAAACAAGATCAGTGTTGCGTGTCTGCTAGTGGTCAACTAGCTGCTGGCAAGGCAGCCTCATCACACGAATGCTTCATTTGTATGGCCTCTGTAATTACTAGGCTCTCTGCGTGCCACATACGAAAGCAAGATGGATGCGCAGGTGTATGATCAAGCGCTGGCAGATCTTGGATTGTCAACGCGGTAGGATGAGTGGGGTTACTGAAGCAGTGTCTTGGAGAATTGGACTGCATTCATAATCTGATCGTTCAGCTCCGTTGCATAGGTAGGTGTTGAAGGTCTGGTACTTGTTCATGTCATTATTGCCTCGTTGTCGTCTGGGAGATATGGAAAGCCGTCTCTCCTTTGCTCTCTTACTTCTTTTGGCAACTTGTGCCACAGCTACCCCATCCAAGATTGTCAATGGGAACAAATGTGACCATTCGAACAGCTCTGGCACCTCCGTGTTCGCTTGCACGCAGATCCTCTCCTTGTCAGAGGATGGGAGAGTTCGTGGATGGGTCGACGAGACGGGCCTCCGCGGGACCGCCGATATCCTCTGGACCAGCTTGATCACGACTTTCCTCGCCACGTACACCATTCTCTGTCTGAACGTGCCATCTAGAGGTGAATGGTGGCTATGGCCACTGGCCCGAAGGCTTCTGTGGATGGGCGTCGCAATTCTGGGGCCTGAGTTTGTCTTGACGGCAGCTTCTGGTCAGTGGGCAGCTGCAAGTCGGTCCGTGGAAGCTTTCCGTGAGGCAGGGTTTCCCCAATGGACTATGCGACACGCTTTCTTCGCTGATATGGGAGGAATCGAGCTCAACGCACGGAACAGTAAGCCGTTTCGCATCAACTCAACCCACTTACTCTGGTTGATCACACATGGACACATGAACTTCCCAGTCATCACTCTCGAAGAAATCTGGGACAAATCCAAGCTCGACAGTCTTGCGAAACTCATTACTCTACTACAAGTCTCTTACCTTATCCTACAATGTGCGGCCCGCGGCGTACAGCATCTCACAATAACTACACTGGAGCTCTTCGCTCTGGCTATTGTCATTTGTGCTATACCCATTAGCTTCTGCTGGAGACACAAGCCCGTCGATGTACGCCTCCCAATCAAGCTCCACATGGAAATGAGCATCGCCGAACTGCTCACAGCTGCTGGGGACGAAGCCTCACAACCATATCAACAGACGCCCTTGGACTTCATCGACGATCTCAAGCCTAGCTGGTCCCTCAACATCCAGACGTACGTCGGCATGCCAATACCACCCTTTGAGAGACCGATCCCTCGTTTCGGCAACGACCGCTTCCCCTGGCTCGAGTTACCACAAAGCACCGCTCTGTCCTTCGCAACTCTCCTCTATGCAGGTCTACACCTATTCGCCTGGAACTGGAAGTTTCCTTCTCAGATCGAGAGCACGCTGTGGCGAATTTCAAGCATGATCATGGTCGGCAGCACCATCGCTTTCTGGATCGTGGAGACAATAGCAGTCTGGTATCGCTGGAACGGCGGAGAGCGGTACTGGTACCAGCTCTGGGGCAATCTAGAAGTGTATGAACGTCTTCTAGCTGAAAGAGAAAAAAGAAGCAAGTCCAGGGATAGACCACCGTTCCCCCTCAAAAGCGAATTCTGGGTCATGTTCTGTCTAGCGCTGATATATGGTTCAGCGAGATTTTATCTTTTCTTCGAAGCATTCTGGGGACTGAGAGCCTTGGAGCCTTCGGCTTATGTGGCGATCGATTGGTTGAATTTCATTCCTCACGTGTAGGGGTGTTGTAGCGATAGACGTGTTGGATTTATTCTGTTGTATATGGGAAGTAATCGTCTTAAGTTGTCCACTATGGTGTGAAGAACGTGATACACATTATGACCTGTCACACTCAGAACACTATCACTCCGTGTAGCAAAGAGACTACGTTCTGGCTATGGTGGTTCTACAATTACACCTATCAATCTTCACCATTTTGCTCCAGCCACCTGTCCGACCGTATCTATTGGGGTAATCCTTTACGAAAGCCATTGTGCCTGTGCCGGACCGACCAACCGCCTCTCCGTGATTCAAACCCATGCTTGCGCTTCCTGTTGCTTGTTCCTGTGTCACGCTGTTCTGGCCTTTTAAGTCAAGGTGTATCCACCATCGACACGGAGATCAGCACCAGTGACGTAGAGACTGGCGTCGCTGAGCAGGAATGTGACAGCTCCCATTAGGTCTTCGGGCCTGCCCATTTTGCCTTGTGGAATGAGACTGGTCCACTTCTGTGCCAGCTCTGGGTTCTCGTCGAGGATCTTCTTGGTGCTAGGCGCTATCAGCTCAAGATCTCTGTGACAGGACGGGGACACTTACAGCGCAGTAAGCATGTAGCCAGGAGAGATAGTGTTTACACGAATACCAGCGTGTGCCCACTCGACTGCCAAACTTGCGCATAGGTGGCGCACTGCGGCCTTTGCGGCGTTGTATGGTGCTTGTGGCTGAGGCACGTTGACGATGGAGCCGGACATGCTTCCAATCATGACCATGCTGCCTGGAACTTTACGTTCCATCAAGTGCTTAGCTACACCGATCGCGAAGAGGTATGTACCGTCCACGTTTACTCCCCACAGCTTCTTCACCCTGTCGTACGGGTACGCGATAGCGTCGAAGTTCTCAGTGAATCCTGCGGATGTGACGAGGTTGTCGATCTTGCCATGGGCTTGAATGACTTCTGCAATGGCTGCGTTGACCGAGTCCGGATCAGATACGTCAGCGTAGTGAGCCGTCACTTTAGGGATGCTAGAAGCAGTCAGTTGGCAAGCATTGCAATTTGTTGATGGTGAGCTTACTTCTCGGCTCCTGGGTTCTCATTCCTGAATGTGGTCATCAATTCCTCTGCTTGTTTCTGAGCCTCCTCCTCTGTATAAGATGTCAACATCAAGTTCCACGACATCTGTGGAAGCACACGCACTGTTCAAGTCGACAATGGCCACATTTGCACCACTGACGACTAAAGCCTGGCTCATGACAAGTCCGAGGCCACGAGCACCACCAGTGACAAGACCGACATTGCCCTCGAGAGAGAAGCTTGCCAGGGTACGCTTGAAGTGGAAGCCACCCCTGCCTTGAACAGGCTTACTGGACGGCAGGTCTGCCTCTTCCGGGTATTCTACTTGAATGGTATTGTCTGTTCTTGAGAAAGAACCGACGTGGTCGCCCTCTTCCCCTAGATATGGCTTATCGTTGCGATTGCGTCTGTGTACGGGTGCACTGAAAGCGCGGCTAGTTGCTTGCCATGGGCGAGACAAGGTGGTAGCAGCAGGTCGGCTAGCTGCGTTGACGCTCGGAAAGGCGCGTGAGGCCTGTGAGATTACTCGTCGGGTAAACATCTTGATGCTGAAGCTCAGTCAGAATAAGTTTCAGAGCTCGAGTAGAGAGGAATTGGCGGTCAGGCTACTGCTTATGTACCAGGTACAGAGCCATGAGCTCGGTCCAGAAGCCCATTGGCGAGTGAAAAAGCAATTCTGCCATTGTTGGCAGGAAGATGGAACAAAGGTACCTACTGAATCCTGCAAGCTTCCGTGTTCTCAGTGTGAGAAGAATCGATGCAACAAGTGTATGCAAAGCCCCCCTTTTGTATCGAGCCTCAACGCTGGTGCTGATTTGAGGTGCAATTGGTATCAATTAGACAGGTAGAGAGATCTGAAAGCTGTCTTGGAGCTCCACAAAATGACTGAGGGTAAGGTCCTCGAGTTCGAACGAGACTTGATGAGAATCAAAATTGTGATTGAAGCTCTGAGCAACTGTGCCTTTCACAATCCCAACGCCCAAGCATCTGCACGGCCAAAATGACGTCGCAGCCCACGGCACCCCCACGGAAGCAGGGTCCTCAAGCGAGAGTCCAATGGAATGCATGGCATGCGGAGTATCAGATAAAGTCACCATGCAATATGTCACTTCGATCTCAACAAACTGCAAGACATAAGTTGATGGTAGATCCGGCGCGATATAGCCCCTCAAAATTTTGTCAGGGTTTTGTGTCCAGGAACGCCTTCAGGTACACAGAGCACTGTAATGATGACTCGCTCGGCTTGAGCCATATTGAAAAGCGCGCTAGCAACAAATGGAGCCAATCGTTCACTTGAAGCAACTCGGCATCTCTGCCGACAGCTGTGAATCATGCTTGAGTGACTGTGAAAGCAGTGACTGTGAAAGCAGGCCGGGTCATTTGTGATTCTTCTTATGCTATGGCGCGACTAGCACTGCGCATTGGAGCAACTTCCCGCCCTGTCCGGTCTGGCTCCCCCGTCACATCTGCAGAACCTCGTTGCCGTAGGACGCCAGACAGTCCCATCCGATCACAAACATATCCATAGGCTTTTGAGAAGGACATGAAACCCATGAAATTCGTCTCTAAACTCCCGTCATGCTTTGTCCCGTAGAAGCACCTTCTATGAACTCGCTCATCATATCTCCCTCTCAACCTCAAATTTGAAGTCAAAGTAGGGCGGGTCGAAATGATGTACACGTACGTAACCGTCCTCTCCTCCGGAGCAGTACATTGTCCCCAAGGGACTGACGGCAACGTAATTCAGAGGACCGAAGTGACCACGTACGCGACCAATCTCCTCTTCGAAGATCTTGTGGTAGAATCGTGCCTCGAATTTTCCCTGCCTCGCCGAAGTTGTAGTGACATCCATAGCTGCTTGACCACCTCCGAGGATAACGTAATCTTTGACGGGCGTGATGGCGGCGGAGTTGAGAGGCGTATCGGCAACGTAGGTCTTCATAACTTCCATGTCGTCCACAGACATGAGCTTCGCGGTCTTGTCCTTGGAGGACGTGATAAAGTATGTCCTGTCCAGCGACCACTGAAGATCGGTCACCTGCATGTCCGCGTCGTGCACAAAATTGTTGACAATTAGCTCGCCCGTCTTCGCATCCCATTGTGATACACTGCCGTCCTCGTGACCAGAGATGATGTAGCGGGAGAGATAGCTGAAGCCAGCAACTGTGACTTTCGGGATATCATCGACGACAATTCGCAACGAATGTTCGCTAGTCTGCTCGGCCTCCGGGTCTGGGTTGATATCGTAAACGATGATTGTGCTGAGCTGGCCCTGACGTTTCTCTGTAACTCCAAGGAGTTGCCGCCCATCCTCGGAGAACTCCACCCTCTTGATCGCTGTGCCGTACTCCCAAGTCTTGAGGAGCTTGCCGGTCTTGACCTCCCACAACCGGATCGTATTGTCCGCACCACCAGTCGCAAGGAGGACCGTCCGGGGGTCTACATCGACAGTCCAGAGCGCACCAACATGTCCCTTGTAAACTCCATATCGCTCGCCATTTGCGCTGTACCACGCGCACGCGTTGTGGTCTTTTGAGACTGAGAAAATCAAATCTCCCTCTTTGCTAAATCTGCGGGACGGTTAGCTCTGTCGAATTTCGAGTGCTGGGCGCAACTTGCTTGACTTGAGTCAGGGCTCTTTCCTGGAGACGGTATTAGCGCAGAGTCTTGCAGTCGATGTGAAGGATACTCACGTGGCCCGACAACAGAATAGGTCTCATGATGGGTGTTTATGCTAGAAGGAGGAAGAGCAGTCGCAAGTCTGACCTTTGACGTCTCTGTGCGTTCTGCGGCTCACAAAAATCTGGCCCACCGTCGAGATGGTGAGAAAGTTTTGAGTCACAGCGGTCACAGCTGGAGCCCCGAAGGCCGGCAAAAGCCTTGGAAGGCCCGCACACGGCTAGCTCCACCGTCGTTAGAGAAATGAGACAGGGAATAATTTCCCCAGAGCCTGCCATCAGTGAGTAGCTATAGAAGGAGGCTAGAGGTCGGCCGCATCGTATTCTTCCTCTGTATATTTCACTCGGAGTTTTGGAGTTACTCTGAACGGCATTGATTGTCCTGTTTCGGCGAAGCAAAGCGCAAGCGCGAAAATATGAGGAGGAGCATCAGTCACCTTCCGCGTCCATTGCCCCGCGTCTCAATTTCTCAGAGACCGAGGATTCTTTCTCTACGACCTTTCTCAACCACTTTACGAGCCATGGTCGCCAGTAAGATTGACGGCAATGCCATTGCCAAATCAATTCGGGAGCGGATCGCTGGAGAGATCAAGCAGCAGCAGTCCACCAACCCACGCTACCAGCCTGCCCTCACCATTATTCAAGTCGGTGACCGGTCAGATTCGAGCACCTATGTGCGTATGAAGCTCAAGGCCGCCGAGGAGGCCAACATCACTTGCACACTGGAGAGCTACCCAGAGGACATCACAGAGTCGGAGCTTGTGCAGCACATCAACCGTCTCAACAACGATCCTGCCATTCACGGAATTCTGGTTCAGCTCCCAGTCCCAAAGCACATTTCCGAGCACACGATCACGTCAGCAGTAGCCGACGAGAAAGATGTTGACGGTTTCGGGACCACAAATATTGGAGAGCTGGCCAAGCGTGGCGGCAAGCCACTGTTCGTGCCTTGCACACCCAAGGGTGTCATGGTCCTGCTGAAAGAGTCTGGAGTTGAGATCAAGGGCAAGAACGCAGTAGTCATTGGACGAAGCGACATTGTCGGCAGCCCTGTCAGCTACCTGCTCAAGAATGCCGACGCTACCGTCACCGTCTGCCATTCCAAGACTAAGGACCTCCCTGGCATTGTCAAGCAGGCCGATATCGTCGTCGCCGCTATCGGAGCAGCGCACTTTGTCAAAGGAGATTGGCTCAAGAAGGATGCTGTCGTGATTGACGTTGGCACAAACTTCATCGAGGACTCCTCCAAGAAGTCCGGTCAGAGATTGGTCGGTGATGTCGACTACGATTCCGCTGTTGAGATCGCTTCACAGATCACCCCTGTACCGGGCGGAGTTGGCCCCATGACTGTAGCCATGCTCATGCAGAATGTAGTCGAGTCGGCTACTGCATATTTCGACAGGCAAAAGTCTCGCCACATCACACCTTTGCCACTCAAGTTGCAGCAGCCAGTCCCGTCTGACATCGCAGCATCTCGATCTCAAAAGCCAAAGCTGATCAACAAGATCGCTGAGGAAGTTGGAATCGAGCCATACGAGCTCGAGCCATATGGTGCGTACAAAGGCAAGGTCGATCTTGGTGTGTTGAAGCGATTGGAACACCGCAGGAACGGCAAGTACATTCTCGTAGCAGGCATCACCCCGACTCCTCTGGGTGAGGGCAAATCTACCACAACTGTTGGTCTTGTGCAAGCGCTCGCTGGTCACCTCGACCGCATTGCCTTTGCAAATGTCCGACAGCCCAGCATGGGTCCTACCTTCGGCATCAAGGGAGGTGCCGCTGGCGGTGGTTACAGTCAGGTCATTCCAATGGAGGAGTTTAACTTGCACTTGACTGGTGATATCCACGCCATCACTCAAGCCACTAACCTCCTTGCCGCTGCTATTGAGACCAGGATGTTCCATGAAAATACTCAAAAAGACGGCGCATTGTTCAACCGTCTTGTGCCTGCAAAGAAGGGAAAGAGAGAGTTTGCTCCTGTTTTCTTCCGTCGCCTGAAGAAGCTGGGCATCAACAAGACCAACCCCGATGACCTCACACCAGAAGAGATCACTCGATTCGCTCGTTTGGACATTGACCCGGAGACCATCACTTGGCGGAGAGTGCTTGATGTCAACGACAGGCACTTGCGTGGCATCACTGTCGGGCAAGCAGGCACTGAGAAGGGTCAGGAGCGTAAGACCGCTTTCGACATCTCAGTCGCAAGTGAGTGTATGGCCATCCTGGCGTTGAGTAACGACCTGGCAGACATGCGCGAACGAATCGGACGAATGGTCATTGGCAGCTCCAAGGCTGGTGACCCTGTCACTTGCGACGACATTGGTGCAGGTGGTGCCCTCACTGTGCTCATGAAGGATGCAATCAAGCCAAACCTGATGCAGACCCTTGAGGGAACTCCCGTCTTCATCCATGCTGGACCTTTCGCTAACATCAGTATCGGAGCTTCGTCTGTTCTCGCCGACAAGCTCGCACTCAAGTTGGCAGGTACTGAACCAGATGAGGATCACAACGCAAAGACCGGTTTCGTTGTCACTGAGGCTGGCTTCGACTTCACTATGGGGGGCGAGCGTTTCTTCAACATCAAGTGCAGATCATCTGGTCTCAAGCCTGATGTCGTGGTGATCGTGGCCACCGTTCGTGCTCTCAAGGTCCACGGTGGTGGTCCTGAGATCAAGCCAGGTGCCCAGCTTCCGGAAGTCTACCGCACCGAGAACGTTGATGTCCTCCGCAAGGGCTGCGTCAACCTCAAGAAGCACATTGAAAACGCCAAACAGTACGGTGTCAAGGTCGTTGTGGCTATCAACAAGTTTGAAACCGACACCGACGCTGAGATTGCCGCCCTCCGTGAGGAGGCTCTTGCTGCCGGTGCTGAGGACGCTATCATGGCGAACCACTGGGCCGAGGGTGGCAAGGGCGCAGTCGATCTTGCTAAGGGTGTCATCGCGGCTGCTGAGAAGAGCGAGCCTGACAACTTCAAGCTCTTGTACAGCCTCGAGGGCTCTGTGCAGGAAAGAATTGAGGCCATTGCCAAGAAGATGTATGGTGCAAGTGCTGTTGAATTCGAGGAGCTCGCTCAGAAGAAGCTTGACACATACGTCAAGCAGGGCTATGGAAACTTGCCCATCTGTATTGCAAAGACCCAGTACAGTCTGAGCCACGATGCCAACCTGAAGGGCGCACCAGAAGGTTTCACCGTGCCCATCAGGGATGTGCGCATGGCGGCAGGAGCAGGATACCTGTAAGTCCGACGATAAGAACGACATGAAGCAGGCTAACAACAGCAGGTACGCACTAGCAGCAGACATCCAAACCATTCCCGGCCTTCCAACCGCGCCAGGATATCTTAATGTCGATGTCAACCCCGAGACCGGGGAAATTGACGGCTTGTTCTAAACAGCACGCACGAGTCGCAGGACCGACTGTGCTCCGTGGGACACTTCAACATACACACTTCAACACATGAGCGACGGCGTTTAGGATAGACGAAAAGCATACTAGCTGGTCAACTTAACTTGACGGCATGACACTCTCAACGGTGGGAGACAGACATCTCTGTCACGAACGACTGGGTACCTTGAATGTTGGGTTCAGGAACAGCATAGATATGTCTCAGAAATAGCAATGTACATGCAACAAATGATACTGCATTACTAGAGTACTACAATATTTAGACATGCTTTGTTCCCGCACTGCTTGACATTATGTGCGAAGTGACAGAAGCGTGGGTCCTGACAACCATAGCCCACCAACAAAAATGCAGGGTCCAGAAAGGGAAGGTGGGGAGCTCACAAAAGACGGCCTCCCTCGGGACAGCCGTGGGCACACTCCTCGCACTGACTGCGGCCTTCCATGAACCCTAACATCCTGCCACGAACATTCAGCAGATCTCTGCGAGCATTCAACCACTGCTACAACACAAGATTACCGAGCCGAATAGCGACAAGAACCTTCGCAGCAGCAGTCTCTCTGAAGCGTCCTGAGTGGCCTTACATCTATCGTACGGAACCTTCGCCCAACATGGCCCCCAATCTCGATGGCTACTTCAAGACTGTCGACAGCCTGGCCGACAGCTTCATTGAGCGCCTGCGCAAAGCTGTCGCCATTCCTTCCATCTCTGCAGAAGAGGCGAGGAGACCCGATGTGGTGAAGGTGCGGCCAGGCCTCAAGACACATGATCAACTCAGCTGACAAGCGCTTAGATGGGTCACTTCCTAGCCGACGAACTCAAGGCGTTGGGCGCTCATGTCGAAGCACGCGAGCTCGGCCCTCAACCGCACAAAGAACATCTGCAGCTTCCCCCTGTCATCATTGGCCGATATGGAGACGACCCCAAGAAGAGGACGATCCTAGTCTATGGACACTACGACGTGCAACCGGCCGGTATAGAAGATGGCTGGGCTACCGACCCTTTCAAGCTCACCGTGGACGACAAGGGTCGCATGTACGGGCGTGGCAGCACGGACGACAAGGGCCCCGTTTTGGGATGGGTCAACGCCATTGAGGCGCACCAAAAGGCTGGCGTGGACTTTCCTGTGAACCTTCTCATGTGCTTCGAGGGTATGGAGGAGTACGGAAGTGAAGGACTGGACGACTTTATCAACGCCGAGGCTAAGAAGTTTTTCAAGGATGCAGATGCGGTGTGCATCAGTGACAACTACTGGCTCGGTACGGAGAAGCCTTGCTTGACCTATGGTCTGCGTGGGTGCAGCTACTACAGCATCGAGATTAGTGGACCGGGTCAGGATCTGCACAGTGGTGTCTTTGGCGGTACAGCTCAGGAGCCGATGACGGATCTCGTCAGGGTCATGTCTACCCTTGTGGACGGAGATGGCAAGATTCAGATCGCTGGCCTCAACGACCTTGTAGCGCCCGTCACCGATGAGGAGCAAGCATTATACAAGGACATCTCTTTCACTATGGACAATCTGTACGAATCGCTTGGCAGCAAGACTGGCATCTTCCCAGATAAGGAGCGCACACTGATGGGTCGATGGCGCTTCCCCTCGCTTTCTCTGCACGGTGTTGAAGGTGCTTTCAGCCAGCCTGGTGCGAAGACTGTCATTCCCGCGAAGGTCACTGGCAAATTCTCTATCCGCACTGTACCAAACATGGAACCAGAAGATGTCGACAAGCTCGTCTACGCGCATGTCGACAAAGCGTTCAAGGCGCTCGGATCAAAGAACACCTGCAAGTGCTACCTGCAGCACAGCGGCAAGTGGTGGGTTGCCAGCCCGAAGCACTGGAACTTCACGGCCGCAGCCAAGGCTGTCGAAAAGGTCTGGGGCGTCAAGCCAGATCTTACCAGAGAAGGTGGCAGTATTCCCGTCACTCTCACATTCGAGCAGGCAACTGGAAAGAACGTGCTCCTTCTGCCAATGGGTAGCAGCACCGATGCGGCGCACAGCATCAACGAGAAGCTGGACAGGAGGAATTACATCGAGGGAATCAAGTTGCTGGGTGCGTACCTCCATTACGTCAGTGAAGAACCGATGACTGCATGATAGAGAGATACCAATGGATTGCAAGAAAATGTCATGAAATTCGTTATATTGTAGTGAAGTTCCCCAACGCTATGCTGGAATTGTGGAAAGAACTACCAGAATGGGCATGGTCATCCTTTCCAAAGTCACTCCCGGCTGGTAGTCCTCGTCTTCGTTTGCGTCTTCATCTTGCCTTTTTTACTTCGCTTGTTTGATTCGCCGTGATCGCCGAGCAGACCCATAACATCGTCGACGTTCAACCATTGCTCCTTCATCGCCAAAGCCACCAGGCCTTCCGCTGATCGGATTCCGGACGACTCCCAGTTCTCCAACTTCAGGATGTCCTGCAGTCGTCCGAGTATACTTTCCATCTCTCGTTCCCTCCGTTGAAGCAGGTTCAGCTCTCCGTCCGTCTTCGCCATGTCCGCCGACCATTGGTGGTATTCCAACAGCTTGTGTAGGATGAAGTGCAGCCAGACCACATTTGTCTCCGGGTGGAAGTCTTTCCAGCTCCTATCACTTCTCTCTACCTCGTCCCATCTCGCATCTACATCAGCCAGCGGATCACCCAGAAATACCGCCGCCCTCATGAACCGATAGATATCATACTGATACTCCTCCGCTCCATCACCCTGAAACAGACACTCGTCCTCATTGAGATCAATGAAGGCGACCTCCTTTTCTCCCTTCTCATCCACCACCTCTGCTCTCGAAATCGTATAATCAATAATCGTAACCTCCAACCCTGTAAGTCCCAACTTCCTCTCCCTTCCCCTCTTCATCTCCCTCTCCAACCTCATTCCCACCTCCTCCCTCCTCGTCCTCCCCTCCCCACCCCTCCCCTTCCTCTCCCTAACACAAACATTCCCACAATGCAAATCCCTACTCTCCCACCCGCACGCCACCTCCCCCTTTCCAGCAGCCAAAACAACCTGCCACCAAACATCCCAGATCCCCGCGACGCCATACCCCCCCATCATCCCCTCATCGTCCACCCCCTCGCCACTTCCCTCTAACATCCTCTCCAAATCAACCCCCGCGTCCTCCATCTCCACCACAGCCCAAAGCTGCCCCTCTTCATAATTCGCCCGCCGTCCCATGTCCGGCACCAACGTCCCCTCCTTCCCCCGCTCCTTCTGCGCTTTATTCCACTCCCTCGCTGCCTTGGCGAAGGCGCCCCCCGGTCGACCTTGCAGCAGGTTCAGGCCGCGGAAGATGGTGAAGCCCGGTACGCTGGTGAGGTGGGCAAGGAGGCGGGTTTCTGAGGCGACGGCTTGGGGTGTAGAGGAGAGGGAGAGGAGGGTGAGGGTGGATTTGCTGGGGCGGGGAGCGGGGGTGGCGGAAGGCGCGGGCAGGAGGGGGATGAGTTTTAGGACGGTGCGGTGGGGGGAGTGTGGCTGGTTGGGCGGGTGAAGGAGGAAGACTTGAGAGAAGGAGGCTTCGGCTAGTTTTTTGATGGTGAAGTGGTGGGTGAAGTTCGCGGTGAAGGTGGTGAAGGTGGTGAGGGGGGAGGTGGTGTAGGGGAGGAGTGGGGAGAGGTGGGAGAGGAGCTCTGGAGAGAGGCAGGCGTGAAGTGGTAGTGAAGGATCTTGGTGTGTCGTCTGTGTATGGCTGTTCGGGATCGTCGTCGGGTTTGTAGTGGTTCTAGGACATGGTGGTGATAGCGATGGAAGTGTCCCGTCTGACTTGAGGTCTGAAGCAGAGGATTCGGTCGAAAATGATATTACCTCCGGACTGGAAGACTTCGTGCTAGGGACATTTCTGGTGAATGGAGCAGGGGAAACTCTCTCAGGCTCTTCCGCCTCCGGTTCTGATTTCGGGTCCGAAGGCTCCTTTGGCTTCACTTTCCTAGTCCGGGTAGTTGTTTTCCGAGGTGGTTTGTCGGATTTGGAGTCCACCGCTCTGGTCTTCTTTGGCTGTCTGTTTTTACGTATTGACACAAGCGCTGCTCTCGGTTCTACCTGGATTTCTTTTGTCAACTGTGGGCTACCGGTGTCCTGTATTGCCAATCCTGAGACAGCATTCGCCAGATCGTTGATATCTTCTTTACATTTCGGAGGGCTTTCCAGTAAGTTTCGTGCTGTATACACTTTGGATCTCTTCCCGTAAACTTGTCGTGGCGCCATGGTTTAAGCGATATCAATACTGAGGTGGTTCGCTGATGGTGAAGTTCGCAGCGTTTACGATCGCAAACAACCCAGCCGAGCAACGGAATTAGGGTTGAGCGCTAGGCTCAATCGGGTCGGGGTCCATACCAAGCATCTGCAGGGTCACGTTGCTTCAACTTCTCATGGTCAGACTTCCATAGCCTATCAATTCTCGAGCAGAATTGGAATTTGAAGACGGTATCAGGCTGGATTGTTTGCTTTTCGGCATAGAGATGATCTAGCATTTTATCGATCTTCATTGTTCTCCACTTGCTCTGTACGTTTATCGAATGGGATCTACCTCTGACTTGGACACCATGGCCAATAAAATGAAGCCCGATAGCAAACCGGCATCGTCTCCACCGCCTGTCAAAGACTTACGGAAGACTGGTTCTGCTTCTATACCAAAGCAATCGCAGGCCACGTCTAAAAGTCAGACTCAAGATGACGAGACATTCTCCACCATCATCTACAGCTTCTACTATGTATATTTTGCGGCTCTGATCAGCGCACTATCGCAACTCATGCTAGGCCCTGTCTATGGGTCTATGATCGCGGCAGATCAGCACAAACGGATCCTCTCCACTGGTATTCTATTCGGATTCATGCTCAAGCCGGTCTTTCCTCAGATCAGAGTCCCAAACCTGAAGCTCTATCTGCCGCTCTTGCCATTCTACATCCCTCTCGTTCAGAAGCAACTTTTCAAGTATAGTGGTCGACTTGGACCAACGGCTGGACCGTTGGTGACGGAGCTCGTCACACTCTTGCCATTCATCTTTCTTTCCGCCCTCTGCGCTGCAGAGGAGCTGAGCGTATTGAAAATATTCAAGGACAAGCCATACTTCTATCTGGTTCCCGCTATTGCTGCGTATTTTGCCAATATCAGCTCTGAGCCCATCATCATGGAATATCTTAGCGATCTTCCCACCTATTCAGAGTTCCTCACCCGCGTCTGGCTGTACATCGGATCAGGGACACTGGCTTTGTCTCAGACAACTCCCAAGATAGCTGTAACAGCACTTCCAGCAATTTGGTACAATCTACAGTACAATCCCCATCTTCAATGGAACAGAACCACCAATGTTCTGACCACTCAACTCGACACCATTAAATGGAAGCTGCTTGACCGCACGGAGTCAAATACCGGATATGTATCTGTTCTTGAGAACACGAATCCGGCTTTTCGGATTCTGCGTTGTGACCATTCACTTCTGGGAGGTGAGTGGATCGTCAACGACCAGATGCGCGAAGAAGGTGTGACAGGTACGGAGCCGATCTACGCAGTCTTTGAAATGCTTGAGGCAGTCCGCTTGGTTAATACAGAAAACACGAAGAGGGACAGCGAGAAGAAGGCCCTTGTGATCGGCCTGGGCGTGGGAACTGCTCCGAAGGCTCTGTCGGCACATGGCATCGACACGACCATTATTGAATTGGATCCCGCCGTTTATCGTTATGCTGTCCAGTATTTTGACATGCCTACCAATGTCACAGCTCATCTCGAAGACGCCGTTGCGTGGACGAGCAGCAAGGCTCTTGATCCAACATCCCGCAACAAGTACGACTTTGTCATACACGATGTCTTCACAGGCGGCGCTGAGCCGCTTGCACTGTTCACCGACTCATTCATCAAGAATCTCCGCAATCTGTTGAGTATCGACGGTGTTGTTGCAATCAACTATGCTGGCGATATCACCGTGCAACCTACCAAGCAGATTCTAAATACCATCAACAACATCTTCGGTGGGCGATGCCGCATCTTCCGCGACTTGGTACCCGAAGATCCAAAGGATGAGACCAACAACTTCACCAACATGGTTGTTTTCTGTCTGCATCCGAACTCGAAGAACGACAAGAAGAAGCCTATCTTCCGCCAGGCTTACGAGGAAGACTACTTGAGCTCGCTCTCGAGGCAACAGCACCTGGAGCCAAACCCCCAAAACGAGTTGCATTTCCCAACAACGCAGGAGATGGAGGCCGAGAAGATCAAGATACTTACTGACAAAGATATTGCGAGCTTCAGTGGTCAACAATTGGCGAGTGCGAAGAGGCACTGGAAGATCATGAGACAAGTCATGCCGAATGAGATTTGGGAGATGTGGTGATGATGTTGTATATAGCTTGAAATGTAGGTCATGTATCTCTGTAGTAGTCGCTCGTGACATAGAGCCTGGGTCACCACGGCAGAAAAATTGCCCTAACCTTGGTACACTTCCGTGGGACGGGTGAGAAGGGGGTGTCGTTCCTGATCTACGTTGCGGCTCTGCGGAGAGGCGGTCCACGCCAAAAGGCAATTTCCCCAGCTACGTCACTGGCAGACAACAGAAATCCCCAGCCGCCCGCAATTCAGCGTCGCGGGATCAAACGGTTTAAGGTTGCTCGCGGAGAACAAAGAAGAGACACCTCTCCAATGCCATTCCGTCTCTCGCCGGCGTCTTCTCCGACGTACGGTATAACGTATCATTCCGCCCTTGTGTTCGCTGCCACCCGGATCCCGTCACCTGCTCGCGAGTCAGACCACAGATCTACGCCGAAACCTGGCTTGCGCTTGGCGTCGAAGCAGGTTTCCCCAAGCACCAGCAATCTCGGACTAGTCTAAGCGATAATAAGTCGACGACGCTTTCCTTGCAAGCAAAACGCATGAGTCTCAGACATCGTTCGTAGGCTTGTCCTACAGTCTCGAATTAAACCATGACCTCCAATGGCCAACCGCCCGACCTTCCCAACTCGACCCAAAACATTATCGAGAACGAGCGACCGATGTGTTCCCAGACCATGTCGAGCATTCCCGAGGCCAGATCGGCACCCATGTCACCGCAATCCGAATATGAGGATTGCTCGGAGACGTTACAAGAGCAGGGACCTGAATATTTCGACCAGAAGCACAAAGGGAATCTGCTCGACCCCGACACAGAGAGGATAGATTATGCTTCCCCCAAACCCTCGGAAATGCCAGATCGTACAGTACCGCCAACCACTTCAACACGACCGAAGCCAGTGGAGCGAAGTTCTTCTCCAGAACCAGGGCCAACCTTGCAACGTGCCGGCACTGCTCCAATCGGTAATATGCGACCTTCGCTTGACAGATCTTCTCAGACCGAGGGTCCCTTGCGGCCACGGAAAAGCATGACATTACCCTCAGAGACAGCGCTAAGGAACTCTGTCGAGCAGCCTCGCAACGCACCTCGTACAGGCCGCGCTCCCTTCTCATACCACTACCACGATGACACCTCAGATACGGAGAGTTCTTCGTCCAGCTCAGAGGAGGAAGACGAGAGTCTCGTCAAGCCTTCCAGAAGCGGATCGAATCTTGGGAGCTTGTCGGCAGAAGACAAGAAAAAGCGACGGCAAGTCGCGCGCGAACGTTCCTACCATCGGATCGCGCTAGGGAGCGATCAGTATCAGACAAAGGGCAAAGTCTCGAAACGGGATGGTCGACTTAGGATATCGATCAACGAGAACGTCAATTCAGGTCGCATTGCCAAATGGCTCGGCAAGAACATCCGCAACCATTTGGATATCGCTCATAAAGCTGGATCCGCTCGCCGTTCCAAGAACGCCAGTGCCGAATTCGCAGACAAGGAGGCAGAACGTATCGCAGCTGGCCTGAAGAACATCCCTAAACCAAAGCTTAACATTGTCATCATGGTTATCGGCTCAAGAGGTGACATCCAGCCTTTCCTCAAGATTGGTCAGATCCTTCGCGACAGGGGCCATCGGGTCCGCATCGCCACTCACCCAGCCTTCCGCGATTTCGTGCAAAACGACATTGGTCTCGAATTCTTCAGTGTAGGAGGTGACCCCTCAGAACTGATGGCATTCATGGTCAAGAACCCCGGCTTGATCCCCTCCTTCGAGACCGTCCGCCAAGGCGAGATCGCCCGCCGCCGCACCGCCATGGCCGAAATGTTCGAAGGCTTCTGGCGATCCTGCATCAACGCCACCGACGACGAGAAAGACAAGCTCAACTACCGCATGATGGGCAAGATGGACCCCTTTGTCGCGGACGCCATCATCGCCAACCCCCCGAGTTTCGCCCACGTCCACATCGCTGAGCGGCTCGGCATTCCTCTGCACATGATGTTCACTTTCCCCTACAGTCCTACCATCCAGTTCCCCCACCCTCTCGCAAACATCAAGTCCACGAAGAGCAATGTCGACGCTGGATACGTCAACTTCATGAGCTACGCCCTCGTCGAGATGATGACTTGGCAAGGCCTAGGTGATCTCGTAAACTCTTTCCGCGTCCGCACCCTGGGCCTCGAGCCCGTCAGCAGTTTCTGGGCGCCGGATGCACTGTGGAGGATGAAGGTGCCATACACGTACATGTGGAGCCCGGAATTGGTGCCCAAGCCCCAGGACTGGGGTCCTGAGATCGACGTCACGGGTTTCGTCTTCTTAGATTTGGCGAGTGGCTTTAAGCCGCCGGATGAATTGCAGAAGTTTTTGGATGCAGGGGAGAAGCCGGTGTATATTGGTTTCGGGAGCATTGTTGTGGATGATCCGGATGAGTTTACCAAGTTGATCTTTGAGGCTGTCAAGTTAGCGGGTGTCAGGGCGCTAGTATCAAAGGGTTGGGGAGGCTTCGGTGGAAAGGGTGATGCGCCTGAGGGCGTCTTCATGTTGGAGAATACACCACATGATTGGCTTTTTCCGAGATGTAGCGCGGTGGTGCATCATGGCGGAG
Organism: Elsinoe australis; assembly: GCA_007556505.1. Lineage (NCBI taxonomy): Eukaryota > Fungi > Ascomycota > Dothideomycetes > Myriangiales > Elsinoaceae > Elsinoe > Elsinoe australis. The sequence continues at coordinate 773,136 of SWCS01000004.1, forward strand.
CAGGAACTTCGGCGATTGGTCTGAAATGCGGCAAGCCGACAGTAATTGTACCATTCTTCGGAGATCAGCCATTCTGGGGTGCTATGATTGCAGACAATAAGGCGGGAGCGCATAAGAGTATACCATACAAGAAGCTGACAGCGGAGAGGCTTGCCGAGAGCATCAAGCAGTGCATGACGGACGAGGCGAGGCAGAATGCAGAGCGCATTGCGGAAGGAATTGAGAAGGAGGGCGACGGGGCAGAGAATGCCGTCAAGAGCTTCGAAAGGAGTCTTCCTCTAGCAGGGCACCACAACATGCGGTGCAGTATTCTTGAGGAGCGAGTGGCGGTATGGAAACTCAAACGCTCGAATCTGAGGCTGTCGACACTGGCCGCAGAGCTCTTGATCGAGGAGAAGCAGATCAAATGGAACCAACTTCACCTCTTGAGACACTACGAATACAACGACTTTGATGGACCAGGAGAGCCTATATCCGGCATGGGAGGAGCAATGATGAGATCTGCTCATGGGTTCGGCAAAGGCATTGGCATGATACCTTATCGCATGGAGGAGCATGTCCGGCGCAGGAAGGAATACATGCGCAGAAGGAGAAAGACTCAGAAGAAAAGGGAAACGAAAGCAGCAGAGAAAGAAGCAGATGCAGAGAGGGGAGCAGAGCAAAGAGGCGACATTGCCCCCAACAGAGCTACCGAGGACCCGGATCGACCAATGCAGCGACCAACGGGTGTTCAACACCAGAGCACTTCTTCAACTCTCGAATCACAACTGTCCCAACAGCCGAAGCAGTCTCTGGCTCATGAGCTGGCTGAAGATGCCACCATGGGTGTGCGAAGAGCCTTTGCCTCGCTGTTCTGGGCACCACTGGATATGCACATGGCGGTCGCCCAAGGCTTCCACAACGCGCCCAGACTATACGGCGATTCGACCGTCCGCAAGCCCATGCGCATCAACGGCATGAAATCCGGCATGAAAGCCGCCCGCAATGAATTTTGCTTCGGCATCTACGACGGCGTGACGGGCATCGTGACCCAGCCCCTAAACGGTGTGAAATACGCCCAAGGTGCCGGCGCCAAATTCGGTAGCTTTTGGACCGGACTAGGCAAGGGCATCGGCGGTGCGGCCCTCAAGCCCACCAGCGCCTTCATCAGCACGCCCGCCTTCTTCGGGCAAGGCCTACGCAAGGAGATCCGTCGCCACAGCAAGGGCCCAATCTCACGGGGCAACGCCTGGCTCCGCAAAGCGCACATCATCCAGGGTCAGAAGGAGATGCAGGCTTTCAAGACGCAGGAGCGCGGCGAGGAGAAACTCAAGGAGGTCCAGCGGCGGGTCGACGAGGGGTGGAAGACGATGAACGAGGTCTGGGCCGCTGCGGCCCGGTACAAGCAGGCTGGGGGCCGGGTCGTCGGGGCGTGGCGCGTGAAGCAAGAGAGGAAGAAGTGGGAAAGGACCGGGGCGCTGGAGAACGTCACGGCTACGGAACGGGCGCTCAAGAGCGCCAAGAGCCGCAAGGATTTGCAGAAGTTCTTCAAGCAGCGCGAGAAGGAGATGGCGATTGCGGATCAGCCGCAGACGTATGAGGAGTTGAAGGCGAGGAATCCGGATACGCGGGATACGCAGGGTGGGGTGGAAGGGGACTTGGGGCCGGAGAGAAAGGTGGATTGCAGCGCGACGCTGGATAAAGGGAAGCGTAGTCTGGATGGGGGAGACACGGATGGTGGGAATGAGACGGATAGTACAAAGGTCGAGTCCCCGGATGTGGTCAAGTCGCAGGAGGGAAAGATGCATGAGGGGAAGGTGGATCTGGAGATGAATAAGAAGCCTACTCCGGGAGTTCTCAAGACGACGGGCAGGCCTGTCGCTGCCTCAGGGTGAGGACTGGTGGTGGTGGTGGATTCCTTTCATATGGTATATTAGTGGTAGAAACAGATGTAATCATGAGTTACGTAGTAATGGTATTTGATACCCCTGATCTTGAGCGTTTGCTTCCAAATTCATCCCGAGTGGTGAAGCGTTGTGACATGAGACTGAGCACACGTGAAAGCGGCACGACCATGTGATATCTCCTACCTGACTTGCTCCAACCTTTTCGTGCTACATTGTCTCTTGCAAGACCTTGCCTTGAATTAAAACTTAAATGTTCACTTCGTCGATATAGAAATCAGCCAAGCATCTCCCCGAAAAGTTCAGATCTCATACCGCAGATTCTTTTTCCCGACATGCCTCACACGAACCGCCGCAAGAACAACAAGCCTACAAAGCTCAGACAAATCGACGACGACGATGGCTGGACGACCGTCACCCGCGCCAAAGACCCGGCGCAGGCGCGCAAGATGATCGCCGCGAACAAAGTCGATGGCAGGACTCACGGGATCAGAAACGATGTCACTCTCAAGGAACTGCAGAACAAATACGAGGTCTGTCTTCGGAACTATAACGAGGAATGTCATGGAGAAGTTTGCAAAGTGTTGGGACGTACTTTCTTTCCCTCTGCCATGGGAGATGATGGTGGTCATGCACCAGTCAGTATCACAAATGCTGTCTGTCTGGCGCTCGGTACGTTCACGTGGTATCGGGATCTGAGGAATATGTGGCAATTGGCTTTTTTCGTGGGACTGACTAAGTCATGTAAGTGGTCCACGCGATTCACAGGACGAGGCTCTGATACATCTCAGTGACTGGGGACAGGAAGGACGCCATTCAGATGTCTGCTCAGGACCCAGAGTTCGCAGATGTTGACGTAAAGTTTCTGGAATCCATTGGCGTCAAGGTCTATCCTATGGAAGAACTGCCTCCGATAGACAACCAGACTTTCCTGTTCATCCCTTTCATGGATTGCGAGGTCGAATACAAGCTCATGCACAAGGCCAAAATCTGCCCGCTGTATGTGTCGGTCGGTGTGGTCAGCGTATCAGAACATTTCAGTCGCTTTCCGCGCGGCCAACGACGAGATACACAGGAAGATGAGGACGGAAGGCAAGAGGCTCTAGAGGCCGTCAACAGCATCAAACAGTCTCACGACGACTTCGAGTTCCCATGGTGGACGAGTAGCGGCACGTCCATGTCCTGGCTGCGAATGCATGTTATCAAGCCTGCTCGTGACAATTCGGAAACATAATCACCAATCTATTACGGGGGCATCTACTTGATATCCTTGCTCTGCACAATCGTTCCAAAAGCGTCACCAATCTCCTGCAGCGCGACCCTGGTCAAGTCCTCAGCCTTGACGCCAGGGATATCCCTATCGCCAATCGCATCTTCAGCAAGCACAACATCATATCCCAACTGAGCGCCCTGTCTCGCCGTCGTCGAAACACAGACATGAGCCTATATCAACAGTCAGCACTTTGCCCACTTCACACTCGACGACCACCCTCAGGAAAACGCACCATATACCCGGTCAAAACAATCTTCTTGCTCCCCTCCTTTCCCAGGTACTCATGCAAATCTGTCTCAGCAAATGAACTAGGGTGATGCTTGGTCACGACCTTCTCCCCCTGTCGCGGCGCCAGCTCTTCAAACTCCTCGGCCAACTTTGTCTTGGGCGTGAAGACCGGCGCACCATCAGGCGTCTGGTGCACCACGTGCACGATCTTGCCGTTAGCGGCCCGGTACTTCTCGAGCAGCGAGGCAATGGCCTTGCGCGATTCCGGCGCGTTCGAGACCTTCAGCTTGCCTTCTGCGTACTCGTTTTGTGCGTCGATGATGATCAGCGTGCTGTCGCTGGGGCTGGCGGTCGAGGCGGGCACGCCCAGCATTTGGCGGAAGGAGGTTGCGGAGGACATTGTTGTGGTGTTGGCGGATGGGTCTAGTGCACTGGGTTTTGTGATGGGATAGGCAAAGATTGCTAGTTAATCAGGGGAGGAGGGGAGGCCGTCACTAGCTATATGTAGTTCTTGGAATTGATTAGTGATGCCTTACCAAGCTCTGTTCCTGGGTCTAGCTCTGTGACTGGAAGCTACGATTTTTAGGTAATGGACTTTTTGGGATCGCGGGGCACAGAGACGGTGGGGGGGGCCCAGATCGCTGATGTCACCGCGGGGCGGAAGCACACCGCCGCTAAATGTCGGCAATGCTGTTTCGGGCAGGTCTGGGATCCCCAAATTCCACCTTGACTCGCTCCTGGTATTTACTCGTTGAAAATGTACACGGTTACTGTCACTGTATTCTGATGTTTGTTAACCTTTATTCTGGTCATACAATATCCATATCTGATGGTCGTTCCCGTCGATCGTTGGAAATGCCACGCAACAAGTGTCATATCATCGTCTCTCCTCAGCACTGCTGTATTATCTTATGTATGTCTAAGTAAAGCCTCAACAGGCATTTCGTGGCATGAGATCGTAGATGATCATCTTACCTGCCTCTCAAAGACCGGCATCGTATCCAGCGGACATTCAACCTCAATCTCCTTACCACCTTCAAACTTCTGCTCACCCTCAAACAACACCCATTCCCCAGGCGGCAAATACAGCCGGCGCTTCTTCTGTCCCGAACTCAAGATAGGGGCTACGAGGTACTTGGTCCCATACATGTACTGGTCCTCAACCTCCCAGCACATCTTATCGTCCGGGAACTCGTAAAAGCACGTCCGCATCACGGGAGCATTGCTTTCATGCGCCTCCTTCATCAATCCCCTCGTATACTCCCTCAGCCTCTCTCTGATCTCCATGTACTTTTTGCAAATGCCATAGATCTCCTCTCCATAGGACCAGACTTCGTTGGCTGCTCCAGACCGACAAGTTGCGCCACCTGTCGTGCCGTGCTGGGGTTGCCGGGGCTCTCTGTCACCATGCAGTCGCATCACGGGACAGAACGTGCCCCACTGAAACCATCGAGTGAAGAGTTCCCTGAAGGCGATGTCGTTTGGATCACCTCCATGAAAGCCACCGATATCTGTTGTCCACCAGGGGATGCCTGCGACGCCCATATTCAGACCAGCAGCGAGCTGGTTGCGCAGCGAAGACCAGGAGCTGCCAATGTCACCGCTCCAGACGAGCGCGCCGAGCTTCTGACTACCAGCCCACGCGCATCGGATGAGGTTAACGATATTCTCCTGTCCGGCCGCCGTCTGGCCCTCGTAGAAGGCTCGGGCGTACTCAACCGGGTAGATATTGCCAATTGCTTGATTGGGCCCTTTGTAGTAGCGGTAATTCTCAAAGTCATAGGCTGAGTACTCGGGCTCGGCCTCGTCGAGCCAGAAGACGCGGATGCCTTTGTCGAAGTAGTTCTTCTTGGCTTTTTCCCATACATACGCACGAGCTTCAGGATTTGTACTGTCAAAATGAATTGTATTCCCTTCAAAATCCATTGCAAGACGAAAGCCTCGCTCCTGTTGTATGAGTAGACCCCTCTCTAGCATTTCCTCGTAATTCTCGGACATTCTGTCGACCGTCGGCCAGATCGAGACCATGAGCTCTACCTTCAGCTCCTTGAGCTCTTTGATCATGGCATCCGGATCAGGCCAGTATGTTGGGTCGAACTTCCACTCGCCCTGTTTTGGCCAGTGGAAGAAGTCGATCACGATCAGGTCCAGCGGTAGTCCTTTCTTTCTGTACGTTCGAGCCACGTCAAGCAATTCTTCTTGCGTCTGGTATCGTAGCTTGCACTGCCAGAAGCCCAATCCATATTCTGGCATCATGGGCACAGTCCCAGTGGCTCGACCATATGCTCGCTGAATCTCTGCTGGCGTATCTCCAGCCACGATCCAGTAGTCCAGCACCTTGGTGGAGTAGGCCTCGAAACTCATGATGTTGCCTCCAAGCACCGCTCGTCCGATTGCTGGGTTGTTCCACAACAATCCATAGCCCAAAGAGGACAATGCGAAGGGAACACTGGCCTGTGAATTACGATGGGCGAGCTCAAAATCCAGTCCTTTGAGGTTTAGATATGGCTGCTGATACTGACCCATGCCATATATCCGTTCGTTTCGATCGACAGACTCCAACCGCATAGTCAGGTGGTAGTCGCCGCCAATGTTCGGCTTGAACTCGCGGGCCTGTACCTCCAGAGCACTGCATTTCGGATCCAGGACATCAATACGAGTTCGTGCATATTCTTCGAGTAAGAGCTTGCCATCTTGATTTCTGATCGTGATCTTGCCTCTCTTGGTGACATGAGCTGCAATCTTGCCATTAGTAATCGTTGCCTCGTCCTTTTTGACTTCCACTTTAGCGTCGGTCTTGGTAGGCTCCAGCATTGCCCAGTCTTCCAATGGCATAGGTCGGCATTTCGATGCTCTCACTCGCAGCGCGTTCTGTCCCCATGGTTCTATCCGCAGCTCTTCGGCATCGTACCGGAAGACTAGGGTAGAGTCCCTGGTGTCAAACATGGCTGTGACGGCTTACCTACCAGGTTTCGATGGGCAAACAGCTCTTTACATGTTGATTGAGTAGACCCATCGGAACACATCTGTTGACGTAGCTGGTGCATTAGCTTGGTCACAGTCGAGTCACGAGGTTGTAGATCTTCGACTTCGGAAAATCTCACGGAAGAATGGAAGCGCACCAGGATCATGTTCACCGCAATTCGAAGCTTGTATGAGGTATCGACTGGTTCTCGAGACGACTGCCGGGCTACATCTGGAGCATGCTAACGTACAAGGTCATGGTCAATCAATCGTCGAACTGAAGTGGAAGCTCACGATAAACGATTATCAGCTTGTAGAACGAGTTACGTATCTTAGAGTCAAACTACCTCAACTGTGTCAAATAGGATGTTATCAAGCGTATGGCTACATTGAGCACCGTTCGAAGTCGAAAAATGATCTCTGAGCCTTCCCAATTTCTTCTCGGGTAGACTTGTTCTGATATTTCCTATGGCTAACTGCTGTTTGGAGGCACCACATAAGGCTCAAGAGACCATCAGGATTGTAAATTCGGACATTCCGAAAGGTTCTACCACAGGCTTGAGGTAGGGACTGTCCATCAAAATGCCCAAACGGGCCCTCTGCCATACCGCTACGGATGTTGGATCCGGAAATACGAATCCAACACAGCAGATGCATCACGGTGGTAAAGAAGTCAACGTCGTAGTATTCAAGCTACCGGACAATGCCAGCATAGCGGAGGGTTGAATACTGCGAGCAGATGTGGAGCATGTCGTGCCGACAAAGCGAGACCAAACGGCCGTGTATAGCACGGGAGAGGGCGCCAAACCATTCAGGGAGCTGTGTCAAACTGTTGCCGAGACATTCTTCGAAGGGTTTCTCATGTCGTCCTGATTAGCCTCGCAAGCGGACGGGAAGACAATACTTGCCAAGTTCCCGCTTGACACTACCTTTCCGGGACGCCCATTGACCTCATTGGCAGCGGTGCTAAGTACGGACCGTTATGAGAACGTTCGAGCATGAGGGACATACACCACGTGGACCGTTGGAGTTCTTCCTGAATCAAATCGAACGGTGTTGAACTCGTATCTGAGCAGAATGGACATCAGAAGGTTGTGCAGCGGGCCGTATTTCTTGTGTGTGTTGGCAGGGCTGTCAGCAGTAAGAAGCATCAGCTAGTGGCTGTTTGTGTGTCGCACATCAGCCGAAAGCCACTGAAGATGTACAGTATCGCAGCATGCCTTCCCCAGCCCTGTGGTAAGAGCAAGCTTTGCTTGAAACGGCGATATCGATAGCTCAACATGATCACGTGACTGTGCCTTGGCGCTGACTAACAAACCATACCATGACTACGGCCACCAGAAATGCCTTGTACGAGCTTCCAGTGGAGTATTGGATGTCCATAACAATGTCCGCGGCGATAGTGAAAACGTTCTCCGAGTCTTTTGACCCCTGCTCAAGTGTCACGTGCGGCTCTCCATACACATTACAACCCCGACCGCGCCAAGCATATCCCGGCAAACTGTCTGCACAACTGTTACTTCACTCACAGAATGTTCCCTCGTTCTAAGTATGACTGCAGTATACTGTCTCACACCACTGACTCTATCTTAGCGAATGTGATCCAACCAGTAGTGACGTACGCACTGAGAGTGCCCGACGTGAGTCAAACGGCGGTCCTCGTTAAAGACGTTGCCCATAGAACTGAACGCCTGCAAAGTTCCTGAGCAAGACTAGCCAATTGGGCAATTTTGCCAAACCAACGTCTCTTTCCCCTCGTATCTTCGGCGTCGCTATTCTTGTGCACACGACTTAGACTCCAAGAGTATCGATTTCACCGGTTTTCTTAGTGGAAGTTGTCTGAGCCCTACAGCACCGTGAACATACATATGTCGCCGTCTCTCCCCAGGTAAGGAGAGTCATCCCATCCACCCAGGTCATTCGTGTATCAACTCTTTGGGTTTCGTCCCAACTCACACTCACTTACCCCTCTCCTTTCCCCCTCCTACCCTCTACATTCGTTCAACATGCGTGCCTTCCTTGCGCTCTCGGCCCTCGCTGGCCTTGCCCTGGCTCAGGACACCGCCACTCTCCTTACTGGCCCTCCTATGGGCGTTTACAAGACGGCCAACAACAAGCCGGCCATCACTGCCACCACACTGACTGATGTCACCGCCGTCGCTACTGGACTGCGCAAGCGTGGAGAGGTGACCACCCCCACTGGACCTCCAATGGGTGTGTACAAGACAGCGAACGTTCAAGCTCCACTCACCGCTGAAACTCTCTCAGTTGCCGCCACTGCTGCCCCAGCTGTCGTCAAGCGCGATGCAACCCTTGCGAAGCGTGATGATGTCTGCGTCGCCCAGCCGACTGGTATCTCATACGTTACTGTTCCTGACGACCCAAACTCCTTCGTCAAGGACACCTACTACTCCACTGCTGCTGACAATGCGGTCACCCCTCAAGACTACACTCAGGTGTTCAGCGACATCGTTGCTGCCAACAGCGCTGATAACTATATGGGTTTCACTTTCCTTCAGTCCTACGATGTCGCCGGTTGCGCTTCTCAGTGTACCGCCATCAGCGGGTGCACGTCTTTCAACATCTACTTCGAACGTGATCCCGTCATGGCCCCCGACGCGTCCGCTTGCCCCAACCCACCATCGCTTACCCGTATCAAGTGTGTCTGGTGGGGTGGTCTCGTGTCTCTTGACAACGCCAACAACTATGGTAACTTGCAGGCCAACTTCTACGTTGCTGTCGCTGGTTCCAACGGTTACGAGAACAGTGCGAGAGCGGCTGCTCTCAGGGCTGCTACTCCTACTGTTGCAGGCGCTACCATCGCTACCGAGACCGCATCAGCCGGCTCTGTCTGGATCGTCTACTACTCTGCTGATTCCTCTACCGGCGCTTACGCCAACGCCGCTGCCAGCGGCTCATACGCTGACTGCGAGGTTGCTTGTGACGCTAGGACCGATGGCTGCAAGGCTTTCACATACGTCGGTGGTGCCAACGGTACTGGATCTGGTACCTGCTGGCTCAAGACTTCTCTTGGTACCCCAAGTCTTTCTGGCAACAACGTTGTTTCCGCTGTTCGTGCCGCTGGCAACAGCAACTCCAACGCAGCCAGCAGCAGTGTTGTGACCACCACCACTACCACCACCACCACCACGGTTGCACCCACCACCCTCGCCTCCACGGTCGCTGCCACTACGGTCGTCCAGGTCGCCTCCTCAGCTGCTGCTCCTTCGAGCTCCACTTCCTCCACCACCAGCACCACCAGCACCACTCTGTACCGTCCATCTTACGGAAGCGGCTCTTCCACCCTGCAGACCATCACCACCGTCACCTACAGCGCTGCTCCCACAACTGCTGGCTCCAGCAGCTCAATTACCACCCCTCCCAGCAGCGCGTCCACCAAGACCACAACTACCACTACCACTTCCGCCACCCCTACTTCCCGCTACACTAGCGACATGAACTGTACTCAGATGTCTGCTGTTTCCAGCACCTACAGCGACAGTTCCAACGCCTATATCATCCAGTGCCAGCGCGATCTCTACCACTTGGGCGACGTTGGCAGCTACAATGCCGGTAGCTTTTACAACTGCTTCAACGCCTGCTCTAACTTCAATGGATGCCAGGCCTTCTCCTACTACAGCGGTGTCTGCTACTTCAAGAACTTGAATGGAATCAATGTCGCACCTACCGTTGCTACTCTGGACTTTGCCTACGTTGCCAGATACTACACCGGTCTTCCCGCCGCCGCGGCCAGCAGCACCACCACTACCACCACCACCACTACCGTCGCTCCTACCACCACAAAGGCTCCTACCACTACCACTACCACCACTACCGTCGCACCCACTACCACTCCTGCCCCAACCACCTTCTCCACCGCTGGTATCGGCCAGAAGTTCGGCTCTGCCACCTCCGCTGCCGTGACTACCACCAAGACTACCTCCACTGCATCCCCCACCCCTACCGCATTCTACATCCAAGTCGGTGGCTGGAACGACCCGAACAACAAGTACGCATACGTCAACTGGTGGGCCGGTGGCAAGGTGCAGTTCACCAACAGAAAGAGTGGCGCCACCATCTTCAACATCGACTCCAGGGGTTACCTCCGCAACCAAGACTGGATCTGGCTCCTTAACGGCTACATCGGTCTCGTCGACCGTCTCGGTGGCGCGTGGCAGAGGATGGGTTTCCGCCCCTCCGGCACTGACCCCGCCAAGTGCTGGCTCCAGGACGGTTTCGTCATGTGCAACAACTCTGCTGGCTTTATCTTTGCTGGTACTTGCAACAACGACGGCTACTTGTACCTCGGTGCTGCGGCGCAGATGCCCAGACAGTGTGGCTGGACTGGTCTCTACCCCGTCGCTGCTTAGAGTAAGGGATGATCGCTATGAGAAGGGATTGAGTGGGTTGGAGGGGGAAAGGAGAGGGAAAAGGGAGTGGAAAGAGGCACTTTGCCTGTTTTGGAACTTTGCACTTTGCTGCACATATTCTTCTACAATTTGTATACTTAACCCTTGGTACACTACGCTGTACACTTTTTTGGAAGATTTTTCGAAATGGATGTCGCTCGTTTTCATCTCTCCTGCATCAATTCCTTTGATCTGTGACTGTTGGTCCTCTTGACAGTGCAGTAGTGACACGTCCACATCTTCACAACCAAGGCCCTGAATATGCTTATTGAATATGCTGTCTTAAAAATTCATCATACATGGTATCGGTGCCCGAATCAAAGTCACAAGAATTTGTGCGCGAACAAGACATGGATTGCTCTCCATCCATTCGGCTACTGTCGGCCGCTGTCAGAATGCTTGTTTTTGGTGAGGTCTTGACAGACTTGGAAGATTCATGAATTGACTCTGATGATCACTGGAGCACCCACCGACTTCGCAGCATGCCACTCTTGACCAAGACCTGTGTGCGGTCCCTGCTCTGACCCCGCAAAAAATACTACGCTAATCAGATATCACAGACATCTCCATCAGATATCATCCTCATACCTCTGATCTGTCACAATTCATTGATAGACTTGTGAAAGCATGGGTGGACTGACGGCTTCTGCCCTCGCACCCAGCGGATATAGCATCGCACCACAAGCTTCACCCGAAGACGTCCCAATTGCAAGCACACGAACCTGACACGGCCGAGACTTGTTCTCCTTGGCCAGCTTAACAGCTTATCTCTGGGCTAGGACCCTCCCAAGCAACGCTTGCCCGCTTCAAGCCGGTATGGAGCCTTGTCCTCACACCTTGTTGGCCGATCAATCCCTCACCCTAGTGGTCTCGTGCGACTTGTTCGAGGGCAACAAGCAGCTAGCCAAGCTGCTACTGACGATGGGGATTTGATAGGGTGCAGGTTTGTATATCATGTGTAAGTACTCCACCACTTTCCCTCCTTCTCTTCCCAACCCGAAGGCTCGACTGAGTGTCATTGACATTCACAAGTCCAGTCCGGACAACACCGAAGTCGCATGAGCGAGCGGCCATAATGATCACGGTACGCGAAGACCTCCCCGCCTACGACCACCGGGCGGTGGAGATATGTGCGGAGAGGAAGACTGCAGGGGAAAATTACTCTGAGCGCAAAGGCTCGCTGGTCAACCCCGAGGTCCTTAATGGCGAGCTTTTCGACGATCGATACAACAGTACCCAGCGCGGTCTGAAAAGCAGGCATTGTCAGATGATCGCATTGTAGGTCTATCAGCGTGACTTGAACCATTGACTGCGCCCGGGAGCTGACACGGTGTAGGGGTGGAACAATCGGGACTGGTCTATTTGTCGGATCAGGGCAGACACTTGCCGTCGGAGGACCTGCTTTCCTGGTTGCCTGCTTCTGCTGGATGACTTTCCTCGTCTGGTGCGTGGTGACAGGTATCACGGAAGTATCCTCCTGGTGTCCTACCAAAGGCTGCTCTATGAACCTGTTTGGCTACCGCTACGTCTCGCGCTCTCTGGGTTTTGCAATGGGGTGGTTATATTGGTACTCGCTAGGCATCCTCGTCCCATATGAAATTACAGCCGCAGCCCTTGTGATTGAGTACTGGGAGCCACCCGTCAGTATCGCAGTCTGGATCACGATCATGATTGTCGTCATTGTAGCACTCAATTTACTGCCAGTAAAGTTCTATGGCGAGACCGAATTCTGGTTTGCTGGGACCAAGATCATCATGATGATTGGACTGCTCTTTGTATCGGTCATCTTGTTCTTCGGTGGCGGGCCAAACAACGACAGGCTTGGGTTCAGGTATTGGAGGAGACCAAGAGCTGCGAATACATTCATTGTGACTAGCAATGAGGATACCGGACGATTTCTGGCGCTGTTAAGAACATGGGTTAGTAGCTCAACTATTGGCTCGCATTCTCTTTGCTCACATGCCACAGGTCCTCTCGGCATTTCCGTTCGCGTTCGCTCCAGAGCTACTAGTAGCAACAGGGGGAGAGGTCGACTCACCACGTCGTAACATCCCCATCGCTGGAAGACGATACTTCTTCCGTCTCATCTTCTTCTACGTCAGCTCCGTCGTCTGCATCTCAGTTATCTGCCCCTCTGACGACGCTCGTCTTACGTCGGGCGGAGCCGGCGCAGGCTCATCGCCCTTTGTCGTTGGTATAGCCAATGCCGGGATCCCAGTGCTAGACAGCATCATCAACGGCGGCATCATCATCTCTGCATGGTCTTCTGGCAACTCCTTCTTCTACCTTTCCTCTCGAAGCTTGTATGCTCTAGCGCTCTCAGGAAATGCCCCGAGGTACTTCAAGTGGTGCGGCAAGAATGGCGTTCCTTATGCGGCTGTCGCAGCCACAGGTCTCTACTGCTTCCTCTCCTACCTCAACGTATCTTCGGGAGCTGCAGTTGTGTTCAACTGGTTTGTCAACCTCACCAACGAATCCGCGTTTATCTCTTGGATCTGCTGCGCAATCACCTACCTCCGCTTCCGCAAGGCATGCAATGCTCAAGGTGTCAAGGACGGTGACAAGCCATATCACAGCTGGATGCAGCCATGGGGATCTTGGGTCGCCATCGTCGGCTTCGGGGTTTTGGCACTCATCAATGGGTTCGACACGTTCTTTCCCTCGAGATGGAGTATCAGCCGTTTCTTCACTGCCTATGTCGGTCTGCCATTGTTCTTCGCATTCTACTTTGGTCATAGGGTGTGGTCGTATTATGATGCAAAGGACCCGTGGGCGCACCCTGCAGAGAGCGTAGATCTGGTTACTGGCTTGGAAGAAGTCGTTGCAGAGGAGACACCGAGACCAAAGTACAAATACTGGTGGGAGCATGTTAGGATTATTTGGGAGTGAAGCTCTCCAGGCGAGGGTGATTGACATGGACGACCTCGTTGTCTGTACGATGCTGCACGCAATCAATGTCTGATTGACCGTGATTTTCCATGATCGCCAATTGAAGCGCCCCTCTCAATGTAACGAGCCCCACATTGACATTGAAGGTGCCAAAGATGAAGAGAACCAGAATGACCTTGACACCGACGTCACTCGAGGAATCTAGCTAGTCATTCAATTTCTCTCCACAAGAAATGACAGCAGAAGCGCCCAAGTTGGTCAGGCAATTTCAGCACTCTTCGCGGATCCGGGCTTATTCTCGATCTCTGCGTGAAGTCAATCAAGCAGGCTGAGCAACCATGAATAAGCGTCGGCAAACACCAGATCGGCCCTAGTGAACCTGGAACATCTTGCAACATCGATGATTTAGCCCGGCAAGGCTTGCTGGAAAAGTGTCGCGGTGCCTTGCAGTAGTCCAACTTTGGAAATGACAGCATTTTCCGGCCATTCGATGAGCTTCCAGGTAGCGTCAGCTGCGCCAAAGAAAGGCACAAGCGTTTGGAGACAGTTGCCTGTCCGACTTCAAAGCAGCTCGTAAGCGATTAGAAATGCCCAGCCGCTCCCCATTGGCTGCTGCACGAACCCAGCAAGTCTTCCATGCCACATTGCGTTAGTAGAAGGCCAGAGCTCCGAATGCTATTAACCCCCCGACCAGCGGCCTATGCAATGCGGGCAATCATTCAAATACCACGGAGCTCCTCCACCGTCTTGTTGTGATTGAGAGAAGTATCTGTTGTCTTTTCCTTGAGCTACCCCATCTTATCTACCCAATCTCTACACCAAAACATCCTTCATCATGGCTCCCAAGATCGCCATCGTCTACTACTCGATGTACGGCCACATCAAGACTCTGGTCGATGCCGAGAAGAAGGGCATTGAGGCTGCCGGCGGCACCGTCGACGTCTACCAGTGAGCATACCCACCTCATTGTCTCCCCCTGCAAGTCAACTAACCTCTCCCCAAGAATCCCCGAGACTCTCCCCGACAACGTCCTCCAGATGATGCACGCCCCGCCAAAGGACTCCAACATCCCCACCCTCGACGACCCCAAGACCCTCGAGCAATACGACGCCTTCCTCTTCGGCATCCCCACCCGCTACGGCAACTTCCCCGCCCAGTGGAAGAACTTCTGGGACAAGACGGGCCAGCAATGGCAATCCGGCGCCTACTGGGGCAAGTACGCCGGCGTCTTCGTGTCGACCGCCTCGCAGGGCGGCGGCCAAGAGTCGACCGTGCAAGCCGCCATGTCCACCCTGGCCCACCACGGCATCATCTACGTGCCCCTCGGCTACAAGACCACCTTTGGCATCCTGACCGACCTCTCCGAGGTCCGCGGCGGTTCTGCCTGGGGCGCCGGCACCTTCGCCGGCGGTGACGGCTCCCGCCAGCCCTCCGGCAAGGAACTCGCCCTCGCCGAGGAGCAGGGCAAGGCCTTCTTCAACACTGTCAACAAGGTCAGCTTTGCGTGACTAGATGGCGGCGCCGCGGGTGCGGGGCCTGCTGCGAAAGAGGAGGTGAAGTCTGATGCCCCTGCTGCCGGTGCTGCTGCTGGCGGTGCCGACGGCCAGCATCAGGTCAAGCCTGCTGGGACGAAGGACAGTGGTGTTCAGAACGGTGGTGCATCTGGTGCGGCGGCTGGCGGTGAGCAGAAGGAGAAGAAGGAGGGACCGTGTGGGTTGCCCATCAAGTGTACGATTTCGTAGTATTAGGAAATATTCAAATGAGAAATGCTTTTTAATATTTTGCATGCACTGTTTTCATATTCCGTCGCTGTGACATGTCTAGCAACCGTGACGCCGCGCTGGTAAATGCTTGCCTCCTATGCCTGTCGCCTCTATATGCTTGCGCCGCGCTTTCAACTGCGAAGTATACCTGCAATCTGCAGCGCCAGATCCAGCATGGTCAAGTGCTCGTCCGACCCGTCCACCAACCTCTTGTCCGTCTCAGAAAACACCATGACGATGCGATTCTTATGTCTATCCGCGACGCCCTCATTCATCACGACCCGCTCGTAAAGCTGCCCGACCACCTGCGTCGCGCTCCACCCCTCCGCGACCAACTCCTCCACCACGTCCGTCACCTTCTCATACAACCCACCCTTCGCACTCCCCTGCATAGCAGCCACCAGCCTCTCGACCGTATCCCCCGGCACAACGCCCGCAATCTCCTCCACGGACTTGACACTAACCGCCCTACCATCCACATCCATCTCATCCTCCCCTTTCCTCTGCGCCCCCACCAGTCTCGCCGCACTCTGCAGATACGTGATCGCCTTCCTCAAATCTCCATCCGCAGCCTCGACAATCCTCCTCACCACGCCCTCCTCAACCCTCACCCCCTCCAACCTCGCCACATCCGCCACCCTCTGCTCCGCGTCGCCGCCTCCCAACATCTTGAACCGAAACTTACTACACCGACTCGCCAGCGGATCAATGATCCTCGTCACATAATTACAAATGAGGCAGAACCTCGTTACGCGCGCGTACGTCTCCATCGTCCGCCGCAACGCGCTCTGCGCATCCTGCGTCATGCTGTCCGCCTCGTCCAGCACGATGATCTTGAATGGCGGACACGGGTATTTCTCTAGGTACTCTTTGCCCTGCGGCCCCGCGGGGACGTTGGACAGCTGCATGCGCGCAAAGTTCTTGATCTTGTCCCGTACGATGGTGATGCCGCGCTCGTCGGAGGCGTTGAGTTCTAGGACGCGAGAGGGGAGGAGGAGCGGCCCGAAGAGTTGCCGGCAGAGCGCGAGGATGGTGGAGGTCTTGCCTGTGCCGGGGGGGCCGTAGAAGAGCATGTGCGGAAGGTTGGTGGATTGGAGGGCGCGTTGGAGGGTGAGGGTTGTGTGGGATTGGGAGGAGACTTCGGAGAGGGTCTTGGGGCGGCTAGAGGGGGATGGTCAGTGAATGAAGTAGAGGGGGAAGGCGGAGGGGGAGGCGCACTATTTCTCTACCCATGGCTGCAGACGGGTTGTGTCTTCTTTTGTGTTGGTTGAGGCGCTGGCTTTGGAGGAGGCGGCATTGGCGGCGGCGGCGGCTTGCCGGGCGCGGATGTCGAAGAAATTGGCCATTGTCGGGTCGGCGTGAGGATGGGAGATTCTATCGCATGTTTTCAATGAAGAAATGATGAGGTAGTCTGGACAGGAGCTTCAAGCTTCGCGTGCGGAGGACGCGACGTGAAATCAATTTAGGCAGGTACGGTGATCCATATCTCGAAGTACGACGTTATCAAGCTCCCCGAAGACTTCACTTCAGGCCTCCGCAGTCCATTCCAAGAGCAGTACATTCAATTTCAGCTCCTGGCTTTCCGCTTACCTGAAACCCTACAAAGAGCGCGCAGCAGCACATATGCCACTCACAATCACAATACCACTAACCTGACCTCGAGTCATGCCCAATGACCCCACCCCATCCGCCTCTCACATACCCTCCGTCTCACCCGGCCATGACTCCTCATCCCCTCGAACCCTCCGCCAACGCAACCGCCACCTCTTCAACCTGAAACGCACGCACTTCCTAACCGACCTGATCATGACCCTCGACGTCCTCATTTACGCCGAGCTCTCCGCCCTCTACTACCACGACATCTCCTTCCTGCGCCTCCTCCTCCGCTCCTTACTCCAATTCACCTTCCTGACCCCCAAGCCCGCCATGCTGCCGGCTCCGCCCCCGCACCCACCTTCCCGCCCCATCTCGCTGATCCTCTTCTGCAACCTCTTCTGCGCCGCTTGGCACGCTTATTTCCCTCCTCCTGAGGCGGGCGAGGCGACGAGGGGGTACCTCCACGGTGGACTGGCCATGGATTTCGTGGGGCAGAAGGGGCCCGCGAATAGGGCGCATCTAGTGCTGCTCGATCTGGTGGTCATGGGGCTGCAGGTGCTGTGCCTGGGTGCTGTGGACGCGAAGAGGAGGGCGAAGGAGGGGTCGGGGTCGGGGGCCGGGACGGCGGATGGGACGGGGCCGGAGGGGGCTTCGGCGGCGAGGGCTGTGCATACGGAGGGGTTGCAGACGTTGGAATTTGAGGAGAGGGGGGAACTGGCGAGTGAGAATCGGGAGGGGGACGTGGAGCTCAGGGAATTGAATCGGAGAGGGGAGAGGGAGGAAGAGGTAGAGGATGAGAGGAGGGAGGAAAGAGCGAGATTACTAGCGACGGAGAGTGAGGCCCCGCCGAGGAGGACGGACGCGCATATCTTTGATGCGTTCAATTCCGGAGAGATTGTGGTGGCTGATTTGTGTATGTCGAGGATTGTGAGGCAGCAATTCCAGCAGAATCGGGAGGCGAGGGCCGCGACGACAGGGGCAAGTACGGATGTTGAGGCGGGGACGCCGGCGGGCGGTGGTGGTGGTGGTGGTTTGTCTTCCAGATTCACGGGCAATGGCTTTGGATGGAGAATGAGGATAGGTGGTCGCATTGTTGGCGTGTAGATACCTGCTTGGATCATGTCGGCTTAGCATGGCGTTTGGGTGGGCACACATACTGCATATAGCGGTGGGTTGTACAGAACTGTCGAGAGGAGACTCTTGATTATTATTACTACTACATATCTCAAATCTGTTCCTTTGAGCTTTTTTCATGCCTGGCAAGCAAAACTTTCGGTCTGGATCCGGTTTGTCAGTCTGGCCCTCCTCTCACCGTCAACATTGCTCGCCAACCATGCCTCTGTCTTGTCAGCGCATAGTTCCCAGATCTCCTCCAGGCGACTGAACTTGGTCTTCAGCGCCTCCATGACAAGTAGAGTGGTGATGATCTTGTCAGAGCTCCCCTTCACATTCGACTCCGGTCCCATCAGGACTTTGATCAATTTCTCTGACCATTCCCAATACCCGTCGAAGCTCTGCTCCGCTATGATGATCCTCAATCTCTGTTCCTCGCTAAGAGTGGTTACGTCAATCTCGGGCTCCTGCGCTACAAATGGCTCCTGTGCTGGGATCGGGGCGGCGCTCCCGAACCCGCCAAAAGAGCCACCGACACTACTCCTCAGACTGCCAAACAAGCCACCAGGAGCGTTGCCAGACCCACCGGTATTCGCCCCAAACAGTGATGCACTTGACGCGGGCGATGGAGCTGGCGGTCCGGATGTCGCTTGTGGAGGACCACCAACCAACGATGAGGTTGCACCAAAGAGGGCACCACTCGGCATCGCCCCGGGAGGTGGCGGAGGCACAGCACACATGGATGGTGAGGGGGCCATCTGCATCTGAAGTCCTCTGTTTCTGAACATGCTTCTCGGCATCGCACGTTGGTATCTTACAAGCGGTTTCTGTTGTCCGTCTCCTGTCGCAGTGTTGCTCGGCTTCGGTCCGCGTCGCTTATTCTTCTCCTGAACCAATTTTGTTGTCGTGGTTGTGGAGGTTGTGGAAGTCGTGGTGGTTGTTAAGTAGGAGCTTTCGTCGTCGACCGCAACAAAGGAGGTGTATTTAGATGGAACCTGGTGGGTCGTGCCGAGGAAGGTAACAGCAGACTCAAAGATGTCCGCTTGTGAGGAAGGACTAATAAGTTTGGCTTTGAGCGATGGCAAACAGTTGCCAGCTTGTAGGTCATTGATGTATGTGCGAGCCGCCAGCTTCCGCAGTATCGGAGATGGAGTTGAGAGGGATTTGATCGGAATATCAAGGGACAGAGGACCACTAGACGAGATCGCAGTGAACGTCAACGATGATGGTGGAGATGCATTTGGCGGCGTCATGCAGTAGACTGTGGTCCGGTTGAAGGGGAAAAGCGGAATGTGATAAGGAGTCGTAAATGAGTACGGGTCGATGTCGACTTTGGTCTTGCTGAGCACATCAGCATCGCTGCCTGCGATCGGCTCGTTCAAGTCGGCCGAAGTGTCAAAGAGCGAGGTTGAGGCCTTCTCGTCTTTGCTAGGTACAGTGGTGGTGTCATTCTCCTCATTGGTGGCCTCTTTGCCGTCGACCATCTCAAAGTCCTCCTCGTCATAGTTGAGCTTAATCTTGACATCCTTGAAATGAGGTGAGAGGGCAGATTTGAGCATACGGACAACCTTCTGGTCCAGATTCTCTTCTTCGGTCACGAATTGAGCGACACCATGACCAGCTCGGGCCACACCTTCAATAAGCGTGTGTGAAACGTCGCTGCCGATGCCCAAGCAGAACACGCGAGCGTCGACGCTGTCATGAACAATCTTCCCATTGATGAAATCGAAGAGTTCTTGCTCTTGCCAGATCTCGCCATCTGACAGCACAATGACTTCTAGCGGTCTGTCACCACTGTGGCGCTCGAAGGTCTTTTCGATTGGTGCTTGTAGCTCTGTACCGCCGTACTGTGCACTGAACGTCTTGACAAAATCCAGTGCCTTGGTCGCCGTCGTCTGATTGTAAGGTTGACTTTTCTCGAAGATGAATTCGTGCCTGCTGCCAAAAGCACAGACATTGAAATGCACGTCGTTCGGAAGACTCTTCAGGAAGATGGTGAGGGCGTCGACCAAGGCGGCCGTCTTACTGCCTGCCATGCTACCAGATTGGTCTACAATGAAGACTATCTCTGGTTTAATGTTTGGCAGCTTGAATTTGGGGACAAAGGTGGCCATGACGGTGCTGCACTCCTTGTCGAACTCCACGGTAGCCTGAGGTGCACCAGATCCGTTAACCTCTGCGACAAGGACGAAGTCTTCGTCCATCTCCGATCCAGTAAGGTGTACAGTAGCAGTGCCCGCTAGGTTTCGGCCATCTCTGGTTGCTTTGAGCTGCGTTGTGAGTAGAGGCTGGAATGTTGAACTGGTAGTGTGCAGTGACTGAACTGACAAACCATCCAGATCGAAGTCGACATCAATCTGAATGCCACGTTCTTGGGACGAGCCCATTCCTGCCGTCAACACCTCGCCAGGATACTTGCCATAGCGAGGAGCGATGGAAAGTGGCAAAGTGTAGCGTATCCCATCGAATTGGGCGTCGTGTTTGAGCTCAGCTCCATACTCCAGATCTACCACGATGTTGCTTCTTGGAGGAATGCCGCCGACACTGATATTGAAGATACCGGCGGGTAGCGACTCGAGTAGACCGGCAGACTCGCCTCTGTCTACAGCATCTTGATACGTCTGGCGAGCTTGTTGCTTCCCCTCGACATGACCGACAATTTTACGTTCTCCTATGGTGCAAGTGAACGAAGTGACTGCGACACCATCATAGAGTGGGAATGCATAAGTAGCCTCGGTCTGCCGTTCGTCTGAAGGATTGATGAATGTCTGCCTGAGCTTTGTTGCGTATGAGGTTGCGGAAATGGTCGCGTGTGACTTGATGGCTACCTGAGGGAGGTACTTTCGATGAGGATAACCGTATTCGTCCGGGGCCAGGAAGTAGAGTCCGCATATATCGTACGACATATCTGATTGATGGATTGCGGGGCTTTGGAATTGTGTTAGAGGATGTATCGGGTGAGAGGAGAGTGGCTTGGCGGTCTTGTCCGTGACTGAGACGCTTTTATGGGGATCAAGCTGCACTGTTGCCTGCTCGCTGCCTGGCCGCCTATCCTGAGACCTGCTGTGCTTGTTGAAGCCTTGTGAGGTTTGACGTTTCTCAAACGCTATGGGAGGAGAGGCATGGAATTGTGCTGTGGAAGAGCGAGAAATACAAACCTGTTGCCTGTTGCGTTGTACCTGTGGCACGAGCTGGTGCAACTGTGGCTGAAGGATCTGAGTCACCTGGCTCTTGATCCGAAGGACACGTTTGTCAAGGAACGCCATCTTGCAAACAGCTCACTGCTGAGCAGGATACTGACTGATGCCGTATGCAGAACTGTCAGGCAGAAAGCGACACTGGTGAGTGAAACTGATAGCGAACTGTGAGGTTGCGAAGACGGAATCAAGTGCCGTCAAGATAGTTGAAAAAGTTTCAGCCAATCAGCATCTCGGCGGAAAAGAGCCGCAGCTGGCTCAGATCTCCACGTCTGCCCCTCATTCTATTGATTGTGCCGAGGACAGCCCCGCCATCAAATGACGCCGTCTGCTCTAAAAGGCGGGCCTTTCAGAGCTATCACTGATCGAGCAGGCCAATTCTATGTCGGTTCCAAAATGGATGGAATGACATGATCCTGAATTGATGTCCATCACGTAAAGTTTGCATGCTTTTGGGTTGCTCGTCCCGTCATAAACTTTTGTCTTCCCAAGCTTCCTCTTCGTCTCACGTCCCAAGTCATATTACACAATCCCAAGATGCCTCTCAACACAAAGTCTGTATACCCGGCCGAGGACCCTAAGTTCGTCCACTTTGCGTCACGTCGAAGTGTGGTCCATTCTACAAAGGGCATTGTCTCGAGCACGCAGCCATTGGCTTCCAATTGCGGCCTGAGGATCCTCCAGCAAGGAGGCAATTGCGCCGTAAGGATATTGCATATGTTGGACGAGCGATCAATTGACCTTTTGTAGGATGCTGCCGTCGCGACAGCTGCCGGGCTCAATATGACCGAGCCCGGTAGCACTGGTATTGGAGGCGACATGTTTTGTCTGTTCTATAACGCAAAGACCAAGAAGGTCCACTCCCTCAATGGTTCTGGCAGAGCGGGTGCAAACACTACTGTCGAAAGAGTCCGTAAAGATCTAGGCATGAAAGAAGGCGACGTTGGCAAGATACCTTTGACCAGTGCGCATGCCGTCACAGTACCTGGTGCAGCTGCTGGCTGGGTTGATGTGGTAGAGAGGTTTGGAAGCGGAAAGCTTAGTCTGGAGCAGATCTTGACACCTGCCATTGAGCTGGGCGAGCAAGGGTATCCGGTCTCAGAGCTAATGGGCTTCTACGTATGTTCGATATACTTTCCTATCGCATGTGCCTTGCTGACTGTCACAGTGGGAACGCAGCGAGCAACTTCTCCGCGATGCCTCGCCCAACTTTGCAGAAGTCCTGAAGAAAGACCCCAAGGCGAAAGATGGTGTTAGAGCCCCATCGCCGGGTGATATCATGCGCAACCCTACCCTTTCAAATACCTTCCGACTAGTGGCCAAGCACGGAAAGGCTGGCTTTTACTCAGGCTCAGTCGCTGAAGCACTTGTCAAAGTGGTGCAGGACAGAGGAGGAGCACTTACTCTCGACGATTTGAAGAACCACATGGAACAGGGCTCAGAAGATACAGAAGCCATCAGTCTCAAATTCAGAGGTCAGAACATAGCGGAGAGCCACGGTCAGCACATGCATGACAAGAGCTCCGAGGGTGTTGAAGTTTGGGAACACCCACCGAATGGACAAGGCATTGTCGCGCTCATGGCCTTGGGCATGCTCGAGATCCTTGAAGAGCAAGGCAAGGTCAAGAAATTCTCTTTGAATGACCACAACAGCGCCGATTACATCCACGCCGTTGTAGAGGTGCTCAGAATAGCGTTCGCTGACGCCAACTGGTGGGTCGCTGACCCCAAGGTCGCCAAAGTACCTATCAAGGAGCTCATCTCGAAACCTTACCTCACTGAGCGAGCGAAGCTCTTTGATCCCAAGAAGGCCTCTCCGCCACTTGATCACGGATCTCCGGCTCACAACCACTCCGATACCGTCTACTTCGCTGCGACCGACAGCGAGGGTAACGGGATTTCCTTCATCAACTCCAATTACGCAGGTTTTGGCACTGGAATCGTTCCAAAGGGCTGCGGCTTCACTCTTCAGAACCGTGGCTCCAACTTCAACCTGTCTCCTGCTGATCACCCTAACATCCTTGCACCAGGCAAACGTCCATACCACACGATCATTCCAGCCATGATCACCAATGTGGCAGACCAGAGTTTGCACTCGGTGTATGGTGTCATGGGCGGCTTCATGCAGCCTCAGGGACACGTTCAAGTTCTGCTGAATATGACTGTCTTTCAACATACCCCACAAGCCGCGCTGGACGCCCCTCGCGTCTGCATTGGTGCAGGTATGCCAGATGCTGGAGATGTTTTTGATCGTGCAGTCTACCTGGAAGAGGGCATTTCGAAAGAGGTGGCTGAAGAACTGACCAAGATGGGTCACAAGGTTGAATTTGTCGATGGTATGTCAAGAGGTCTGTTTGGTCGTGGTCAAGTAATCCGTTGGCACATCGACGAGCAGGAGGACCGGGGCGTGTGGAGTGCAGGTAGTGACCCACGTGGCGATGGTCATGCTCTACCATTCATGTGAGCGAGACAATCACCTTGAGCGACCAAACATTGTCATGCAGGTCCAAGCAATAGTTCCATGTACAGCGTGTTCAGCGATAAGGACCTCTCGCCGAGTCAAGATGGCTTATCCCGATAACGGAGCTGCACCAAACACATACCGCCAAGTGAAGATCTTCTGCATGAACGAGCAAACACACCGACTACTGCCGTCACTATCCTTATTTCTCTTCCCTATCTTCCCGATGACACTTCGGTGGAGCCTATATCCCGCATGTTGCGCGTTCCGCATTACGTGAAGCTGCCAGATAGCCTTATCAACGCCGTCCTAAGTGTCTGCCACTCTTAACCGCATCTGGCATCCTGCGAACTCACATCTGGTTGATTAGCTTGGCTCTTTTCCCTAATCTACTACCATGCGGCTTCTCACGTACACTCGAACCTTGTCAAGATGCTTGGTATGTATCCACCATGCTGGTTGCATGGCCTGAGATCTGGGTGGATCGCTGCAAGGGAAGATAGCTTCGGGATAAGCTGATTTACTTATACCACTGGTAGGTATGGCCCCTCGATTTGAATATCGCGTAGACCCGCGTTGTCAGCAATCAATATGTTCTCTATTTCAGTGCTGCTCCTGTCGCTCCTCTCGTGTTCCTCTACGACGGCGTTCTCGCAAGGCTTGCAGAAGACTGGCCAGACAGTGCAATTGGATGGCAACTATTACTATATCCCGGCTACCAATGTTGCTGAGATCCCAGGCTATGCATTCCTTCGGATACGGGCAGATGTTGAGCGAGCTGGGGGACTGCTTCCGCTGACCGTGATCTCCACCACATTCCGCGGCTTTGGTGGACAAGACTTTAGCAGTACAACCACTAAATTTCTGGAGGATGACGATGTCTTCTCTACTGGTTTCCTTGGAGGTGAGACTCATGAGTAATGTTATAGTGAACATGAGGCTAATCAACTCCAAGGCATCTACATTCAGTACACTGGCTTTGGATCTCGAGATAGCAGTGGCGATGTTTCCTCGGAAGCACTAGGCACTCGTTCTCCTGTCACGTCTGCCTTTGTCAATAACGCTACGGCAATCCCGCAGGGCCCCTATTTCGTAAACTCATATGGCCAGCTTTATCAAGCATGGAGGCTTTTCAGCGACTTTGCAGGATCTTTTACAGAGACCGTGATACCAGCATCTGATGGTGGCTACACAGTCCTACCCGCAAATTTGCCAGGTCAGTCTCTTGCAGTGGCTGTCCCTTCAAGACTTTACTATATGAGAACAGCCGAGAAGCCACTCGCGGGTGTTCGGCTTGGTGTCAAGGATATCTACGACCTCGCCGGCTTGAAGACCTCGAACGGCAATCGTGCCTGGTATAATTTCTACCCTGCAGCAACGGCCTCTGCAATAACTGTGCAGCGTCTCATTGATGCCGGTGCAGTAGTCGTAGGCAAGCAGAAGACAAGTCAATTTGCCAACGGAGAATCACCCACTGCTGATTGGGTAGATTATCACGCACCATTCAACCCTCGAGGTGATGGCTACCAGATCCCATCGTCCTCTTCATCAGGAGCCGGCACCAGCATGGCATCTTACCCATGGCTCGACATCGCGATCGGAAGCGACACAGGCGGCTCTGTCCGGGGTCCTTCACAAGTTCAAGGCCTCTACGGCAACCGCCCATCCCACAATCTCGTCTCCCTCGAAGGCGTCATGCCCCTGGCCCCCGAACTCGACACTCCCGGCTTCCTCACCCGAGACCCCTCCATCTGGACCGCCGCCTCTCAAGTCCTCTACGGTACCAACATGAGCATCACAAACCGCTACCCCCGCCAGATCCTCACCACCGGCTTTCCCCCCGCCAACTCCACCTCTACAGCGGCACAAATCCAGCTCACCTTCCTCCGCACCCTCGCCACTTTCCTCAACGCAACCGTCAACCCCTTCACCACCAACGCAGCCTGGTCCGCTTCGCCGCCCCCCAACGCCGACCCCTCCCTCTCTCGCTTCCTCAACACAACCTACCCTCTCATAATCGCCAAACAACAAACCCGTCTCGTCCGCGACCCCTTCTTCGCCTCCTACGCCGCCGCCAACGCAGGCCGCCGCCCCTTCGTCAACCCCGCCCCACTGATCCGTTGGTCCTACGGCGATGCTTTCCCCGCCTCCGCCCTCGAAGACGCGAACCGTAACCGCTCCGTCTTTGCCTCCTGGTGGGACAGCACGGTCCTGCGTCCTGATGCCGAGACCTGCTCGGATAAGATATTGCTGTATCCTGGTAGTAGTGCCAGTCCGAGCTACAGGAATGTGTATGGGGGCCCACCGACCGTGCCGTTTGGGTTCTCTACGGGGAGGATAAGTGTTTTCGCTGGTGGACCGGATTTTGTCTTGCCGCTTGGGGAGGCAGACTATGTGAGTAATGTGACGGGGACGAGGGAGACGCTGCCGGTTACGGTTGATGTGTTGGCTGCGAGGGGGTGTGATGGGATGTTGTTTGGGCTGGTGGGAGAGTTGGTGGAGAGGGGAATATTGAAGGCGACTGTGGCGGGGCGGAGTAGTGTTGAGGGTGGGCAGGTGCTGGTCAGGAGGGAGGTGGATGAGCAGTGAAGAGGAATGGGGTGTACCTCTATCATTGGGCGAAGATCTGCCACGGCCTCAGACATGAGATGCTACATGATCTATATGGAAGGGGGGTTTGAACAGCCACAGTCTGAGGACTTGCCGTGGTAGTCCGCTTCGATCTTAGCAGAGCAAAGTGTTAAGCGAGTTCTGTCGTCCGATCTGAGGCTCTCCTACATCACGTTCCGGACTTCCACTGCAATTTACGGTCTTGTCATGGGAAGCATTATTCGTGTACATAGCATCATGATGCAAACAATTTCGCTATCGCTTCCATTGTCGTATTTCCGCCAGTCAGCACCACGCCCACATCCCAGCCTTCAGGTCCTGCTTCTCTTTCGACCATGCTTCTGAACTCTTCATTGTACAGCGCGACAGCAACACCCACAGCTGCAGAAGGCTCGATGAAAATCTTGGCCCTCTCGAGCATCAGCCTCATAGCCGCCTTGATCTGCTCCTCCGTGACGCTATAGAAGCCCTTGACCTTTTCCTTGTTGCTGACCACTTTCCATGTGATCTCTCCAAGCGGTGTTCGAAGCCCATCAGCTATAGTCAACGTCTTGACGCTTTCGACCCTCTTGCCCGCCGCAACACCCCTCGTTGCATCATCTGCGCCCTGGAAGCTTGGCTCTGCTCCGAACACTCTGATCCCCGTCCCCTCCAGCGCAGTCGCAACACCACTCAGCATACCCCCGCCACCACATGGCGCAATGACCGCATCAAGCCCTTTTGTCGTCCCCTTCGTCGTCCCGTCCGTCGTCCCATTCGTAGCGCCATTCGTCGTCCCGTCCGTACCCTGCCCCTCCAACCCCCTCCCAGCAGCAAAACTACAACCCCCCCTCCCCCTCCCCGCCCCTCTATACCCCCCCAGCATCTCCCTCGCTTGCCCCTCCAACTCCAACGCCAACGTCCCCTGCCCTAGAATAATATCAGGATGATCATAGGGCGGCACCAACGTCAATCCCCTCTCATCCATCAACCTCTTCACTACCGCCTCCCTCTCGACGCTCGTCGACCCACTAAACACCACCTCAGCCCCCTGGCTCCTGGTCCCCTCGATCTTACTCTTAGTACTAATCTCCGGCATCACGATGGTAGCCTTGACGCCGAATTCCCTCGCCGCCAACGCCAATGCCTGGGCATGGTTCCCGGACGAGTGCGTTATGACTCCCTTTTCGAGAAGTTCTGGGCTGGTTTGGCGCAGGCGGGAGAGGGCGTGGAAGGCGCCCCGCGCTTTGAAGGCGCCGATCCGTTGCGTGTTCTCGCATTTGAAGAGGAGGTTGATCTTGGGGCTGGCGGGGGCCGCGCCGGGGGTAGAGGGCGTGAAGAGCGGACTGCTGGCGTCTTGTGGGGTGCTGGCGAGGCGGGTGAGGGTCGAGCAGGTTAGGACGGGGGTCAGGTGGATGTGAGGGGCGATGAGGGCGTGGGCGGCTTGGACCGAGGAGCGGGTTAGGGGCGGGCAGGTTGAGATGTCGGCCATTTTTGAGGTGGGAGGTTATGAGAGGTATTGTATGGTAGGGAAAGAAGAAGAAGTCGATGGAGGACAGGTCATGGGGGTGTGGTTGAAAATTGCCTGTTTGGGAAGGTGGGCTTGTGGTGGGGTTGGATTATTATCTGAACTTGCCGCGGACGGGGTCCTGCTCGTCGGTCTTTCGCCCGAGGAGCCAAACTGGCTGTCGTTCGTACCTTCGGTATCAGTCTGCCGCCATTTGTGCTAGGGCAGCAAAAGGTCTTGCAGACTCGTGGGACGTTGCAGAGAGAGCCAGTAAGGAAAATTGTCTAGATTATATTATCTGTGCGAAGGTGAATCTGCTATATATCTTTCCTCCTCTTCCTTTCTGTAAGATCCTGGGTATATATGACGGATGAAAGATCCTTGCAAATCAACATTTAACAGCTCATATATCTCCTTCCGCTATCTCTGCAGAATGCTGTGCGACACTGTAATCCAACTATCCACGTTCATGTATTCTTGACAGCACATCACTGGATCTGCTCGTAGTCGTCCTCTGGCTCCATGGTATACGCCGCAAGTACCAGACCGGCAGCGTTCACGCCCATGACAATCCAGCTCAAGGTGCAAAGAACGGTGCTAGTGTCCAGCGCCCAGCCGATCTGGAAGCGGACATCATGATCGTTTAGGTAGGCCTGTATGCCGTCAGTCATGCCAAATACTCGTGTCTCGACTCCACACAGCGTAGCGTATTTCGCATGTTGCAAACTGGTTAAGATCCAGGTACCCATATCAGACGCCCGCTGTACGGTCTTGTAGGTCCAACTGCGTCACACTTCTATCGTCGTCGCTACATAGCGAAGAAGGAGGATAAGCACTTACCACAATAGCCATAGCAACAACCTGGCACACCGTAATCACAGCCGACAGGCCCGCAACCATCTTCCAGCCGCCCTCACGTTTGCCTCTCCCACCCAGGATGACCACCATGAACCCGACGAACGTCGCCAATTCCAACACAACAGTAAAATTCATGAGAAACCCGACACTCCTCCACAAGCTACAAAAGCTCCTCTCATCACCCCGGCAGTCCTGATCTTGAGGGAATGGCTCGCACGAATGCGTCAGCGAACTGCAGCGCTTGTGCAAACCGTAGCTGATGTGCACTGGGTCCGAGGAGGAGGGGGAGGTGTAGCTAATCCAATTTGGAAGGCTCATGCTGGCGATTGTGAGGGCGACACCTGGTGGGATGTTATTCGAGGTTTGTGGTAGTAATGGAAGTATAACTTGAGGAAAGTATTGGGAACTAAAAGCCATGCGGGATTAGGAAACACGTACCTGCTAGGAAGACCCAGAAGCCGATCCCGTATACAATTCTGCGTGGCATGGTGAGAGAATAAGTGTTGTTGCTCTGTTTAATGGACGCGCTTCTCGCTTGATCAGGTGCCTGCAGTAGCTGGGCAGGAATGCTTTATTTAGAGAGAGATGGTTTCCAGCATAGGAGTGCGGAAGGAAAAGCACGCAGGCAAACAGAGACGCTGAACGTAGCAGTTCTTCTCTATGCGCAAAGGTATACACAAAGGTGGGGGGTTGTCGAAGGATTTGGAGTGAAGCAAAAGATGGGACGCCGCAGACAAAATGCGGTCACGACGTCAGGCGACCAATCATCGAGTGCCTCACCGCCTTCATGCAAGCACTACCACTACGATGCTGGATACCGTCCAACATGGTAGACACGGTTCATGTACACCCACCTCATAATAGAACGACGCGACATATCTGGACCCTAGAGTCTCACGTTCCATTAATGTCACGGCCAATTAGTGCAAGTAATATAGGACTCAGTGAATACATATTACCCTATAAACCAATCTGATGTAAAAACCGCGCAATGGCATTTCATCCTTTGCAATCTCGTTATTTTGCCTTCGAAAAGTAGAAGCACACGGCGACCGATACAATCTCCAGCATGGGCCTCGACCCATCCAGTGGGATCGTTCCCCAAGCCAGAATTTTTTGCCCGAGGGTCCGCCTTGAAAGATTTGTTTGACATGTCGTTATAATCAACGCCTGGACCTGACTAAAAGTCGATTGTTCTCATGTAACAAGGTCCATCCCGAACTCATTTGAAAAGAATTCCCACATCCGTCGTCGTAAGATGTATTTGGTGAGCGCTTGCGCCGTCTAGCGTCTGTTGAAGCAGCACAGCAGACCCGACTTGCCAAGGAACCACAAGCAGCCGATGAAGCGGACGAGAGAGAGTGCGGCGACGGCCCAGAGCAGGGCATTAAAGAAACTGGCTGTTCGCTGAGTTGCTCCTTGCTATATGATTTGTCAGTGATGCTCATGACCAGAATGCAGAGGTCAACTTACAGTCAATCCAAACTCTGACACCTGCTCGCTCGTGATACCAACTGCAAGAAGCGCGTTGCTGAAAATCCAAAGGGTGACGAGACGAGTACGGAAAGATTTGTAGGAATCCTCAAGAGTCTTGGACGTCTCCTCCTTGGGTGCGACATATGGTGTCAGACAGCGCTTGACGGTCTGCTCGAATTGGGAGTCGATATCCGCTTGTGACAAGTCCACTTCTTCGATAACGGTAGCTTTGCCAGATTCATCCTTCTTGGTCTGAGCTGATGGGAGCGCTTCGGACTTGTCAGAACCCTTGGTACCCCAGGAAACATCGTGCCAGTTGCTGAAAGCGTAGACGTTGAGAATGTTGATGTACGAGCTCTGGCAGAGGAGATACTGGATGAACGAAGTGAACATGTGCCATGGGTCCAGGTAGAGGAAGGAAGCGAAAAAGTACAATCCATAAGTTGCGGCCAGAGCGATGATAATAACCACACTGGTCGAGTTGAGGAAAGCTGACAGAGAATCCGTGTCGATGTTGGAGAATTCGCTCTTTCCATCTGGTCCTTTTGCAGTGATGGCCTTGACTACCAGGTTCATGGCTAGTACAATGATGTAGCCCTGGATGAGACCGAAGACGCCAAAGGAGACAATATAGGATGCACGCGAACCCTTTGGCCGATTACCAAGCGCAAGAATGAATTGCAGCAGAATGAAGCCGAGGTAGATATACTTGAGGATCGTGTTGATGATGGGCGTGACAGTGTTACCGAAGGGGAAAGCCTGGCGATCGTTGTTCTCGTTCGGACGACCCACGAGGTCCATGATAACACTTGTGGTGAGCCAGTAAGAAGCCAGAGCAAACCAGGTGAGAATGACAGTTGCGATGTTGTAGATCATCTGAATGTGGAAGAAGAACATGCGGATGATGTTGTGACCAGACTTGTAGAGACGACCAAAGTGCATGAGCGAATAGATGGTGGCTGCGAAGGAACCGTTCAGCCATCTACGACGCTGTCCGATGAACTCTGGAGCTCCTTCTGGCACATCGGTTTCACCCTTTGATGCCTTGACGTAGGTCAAATGCCACTTTGAGCCGGCCTTAGCGACCAATTCGAAACACAAGATACGATCCTCGGCCAAGAACATGTTCTTCTTGAAGATGTTCATACCCTCAATACCCTTCTTACCGAGCTGCTTTGAGAGGGTGTGGTCACCGTGGAAGTATTGCTCGAGAGGTCGTCCCATGATAGCTCGGAATCGGTAGGCGGAGAAGGCACCTGGCAAGACAGAGACATATCCGAAAGAACTCTCCAGAGGCTTGTCCAGAATGTTACTGATCTTGTACTCGAAATTTTGCGCAGCAACCAGTGGATTGAGCAGATTTTTCCAGCCGCGACCTAACATTGCATGAATCTCACCGCAAGATCCACCGAGATCCTTGTCGTTGTAGAAAGCTTCCCAGAGGGCCAGGAGCGATTTGTGACCGGGCTTGGTACCAGCGTCGAGCAGAATACAGATTTCGGGGTTCAGGATGCGGCCAAAGGCAGTGAAGAGCCATCTGTGGGAGTTGATCTTCTTGCTGTTCTTTTGCTTCAAGCAGAACATCATCTGGACGGGTGGGAGAGTGCTGGGGCCATCGTCAAGAGGACGAATGAGCTGCTGATTTGGCGTGACAGACAGCTGAGTGGTGTACTCGAACTATGCTTTGTTAGCATTTGTTTATTCGTCCAGATGCACCTGACTCACGATGTGTGCAGTGGTCTCCTTTCCATCAATGTCCTTCTTCATGATACCGTCCTGGTAGACACCAATAGTGGCCAGGAGGTCCAGAGTGCCCTTGTCGCAAGGATCGATACCGTCAAAGACCAAGCAGACGACAATCTTCTGCCAAGCTGGACCACCCTTGTTCCAGAACTCGGATCTCTTGAGGTTGACAATCTCGCGAATGTTTTGCATGACGCCGTGCAGGGTTCTTGAAGTGAGAACTTTGTCTTCATTGTAGTATGTGATGGCGATCAGAAGCTCGGTGTGACGGTTGTACATGGCAGGGCGAAGGTTGTACCCGTTCTTGAGAGTGAACTCGTTGGGGTCGCATGTTGCTGCGGTGTCTATTGCATGTCAGAGAGGCGACAATTTCATTTCGATATAGTGCCGACTTACACCTCACATGTGTAAACTCCTCACTGCCGCTCTCCAGGTCGTTCCTGTACTTTGACTGGATCGCATTTTGAATGGCTGAGGGGACCGGGTAGTCTGCGCTGAGAACTGCACCCTGAACGAGCTTAACCTTCCTGGTAGCAGCGCGCTTCAAAGCACTCTGGCCACCACCGGGCTGCTGTCGGCGCGCCCATGCCTCGGTCGAGCCAGTCTCGCTCCTGTTGTAAGGAGAAGCAACGCGGTCGTCCATTGCATAGCCGGGGTCTTCGAGTGTTGTTCCCTTATACTCTGTGTAGCCATTGTAGGGAGGGGCATGTGACCCGTTGCCGTTCATATACGAATCCTGCATGTTGTACCCGCTGTCCGCACCAGGAGTGTGAACGCGGTTGTGCTCGTCAAAGGGGCCCTGGAATGGGCCAGTGGGGTTCTGGTGCAACAAGGAGCGATCGGCATCTTCCTCGTCAGAATCATGAGGACGAGGAGTTTGGTATGCCTGCTACCACATCTGTCAGTCATGCCATGGGGCCGTCTTTGAGTTGTTGACAGAACTCACGCCTTGCCGACCCATGTCGCCCATGGGGTGGTGGTCGTAGCCTCCCCCGTGTCCGCCTTGGTATGCCATCTTGGAGCGCCGGGCTTCAACAAACGATGGGCATAAACGTCAAAGCTGATGTGGAGAAGCGAGCGTAGGTCCACAGGGTTTGTTATGTCAGAAGGAGATGGGGATGATAGATGTGAGAGCGCGAAATTGTTGCAGTCGCAAGATCTTGATCCAGGGTACAGAAAGCCTTGACCAGTTACAGAGGTCTTGGGTTTCCGCCAGCGCCTCTCTCCACGCTCTGAGCTTTTCTGAAACGGCCGGAGCTGTGACGCGTCGGG
Source organism: Elsinoe australis (assembly GCA_007556505.1). Classification (NCBI taxonomy): domain Eukaryota; kingdom Fungi; phylum Ascomycota; class Dothideomycetes; order Myriangiales; family Elsinoaceae; genus Elsinoe; species Elsinoe australis. The sequence goes on from SWCS01000004.1 coordinate 806,357, forward strand.
CTGCTCAGCCAGTGGGATGCACTGATTCGCTCGGGTCCTTCTCCTGATCGACACGTCGCGAATTGCGATCTGTTCGGCTCAGCTGGAATGGAGATGCAAACAGAGGGCGAGAGAGATGATGCTCTCTGCAAAGGACTTGGGAGGCTGTCACATGTGTCTGAGCAGGATTAAATTGCCGGGCGCCCCCTGTGTCATCTGAGCTGGCACTTGTCCTGCAGAGAATCAAGTTTGGTATACGAGAGATCGCCCTCAAGTACGAGCCTACTTTTCTGATATAACGTCACTCGTCTCTCCGGAGTGACATGATGCACCGGTACAGGCATGTTTCCTTGCTACGACTCTTCACAACCTTGCACGACATTTTTGTGTTGTGAACGAGGCTTAATCCAGCCAGGCCGAAGAGCACACGACATACTGTCTGACTGCCTTTGTTCACAGTACCTAAAGACCAAACCAAAATTAGAACAAGTTGCGTGTTCCTGAGACGCAGTCAGCGAGGCTCTCTCCAACTGTAGAGAGTGGGCCGGAAGTGCTCGCTCACTGTCACGGTGTTTCCCGAGCCACTCAGAATTTCTGGCAGCACAGCCACGCAGCCTCCCCTGCCCAGCCAGCAACACGCTCAACGGTTGAGCTGCATCAACTCGTGATCTGACCGCGAACAGCGCTCGGGGCTGGCAGTCGTACACGGAAACGCGTCAAAGGACACTGGATCAGTCGCGGCCAGGTAGATGCTGAGGCTGACTGATAGGGAAACTGTTCTTGATTACTGCAAGCTCTGTCGAGCATCTCGAGCATGTGGCCTGACGGTCGTTCTCCCCATGACGGTCTACGAGGATCAGACCCGAGAGAATGCACTGAGCTGGTAGTCGTTTGCTGTCATGCCTTTTATAAATCAGAGACAGACCTGTAAGTTCGCGCTACGACTTCGAGAGTCCCTACTCGTCTTGTTCTGTCACCCTTGCTTTGTGCTCCGAGGAATTCGATGGTATGCGAATCGTGCTCGTAAGCTGCTGCGCGTTCGGAAAGACCTCTTTCGTAGCCATATGTGATTTCTAAATGCCTCACTAGTGGATCAACAACGTCTACACACTGACGAAGAAACCTGACATTTGATAGTGAACCCTTGCTGGAGAAAGCATGGCATCTCAAGCCTTTTCAAAGGGCCAACCGTGCCAGTGGCAAGACTAGCGAGCACCATACCTTCGTAGAGCACATCATGACCGCGGCTCGCCAACTAGAGAGGTCTACAAGTTTTATCATGTTCTCCGGAGGCAGAACAGATCCCGCTATCAACGACAGTGAAGCCAACAGCTATGGCAAAGCATTCCTTCGCCTGCTACAGACTCAGGACTTTCTCCAGCGCGAATCTGTACGAGACCCACTGGCTAGTGGCAGGTGGGCTATCGAAGAAAACGCAACAGATTCATATCAAAACCTCTTGTTTTCGATTATCCAGTTCCGTCGATGCACTGGCCGCTACCCCGAGTATATTACAGTCATTACTCATGCTTTCAAAGCTCGGCGCTTCTTGGAACTCCATGCACCAGCTATAAGATGGCCTGGAGATCTCATACGTGTGATTGGCGTCGACCCTGAGTGGGGAATTCCACAAGAACAGGTTGCTACGGCGAAACTGGAAGAGATGAACGCCATCAGACCATTCACGGACGACCCTTACGGTGTCGGGGAGATGCTCAGCGGCAAGAGATTGAGTCGTCAGTGGAACCCTTCTAAGCTGCATGATATCGATTCAGATATCGAGCCAGAAGTGCAGGCATTGCTGATGTGGGACCAAACGACCCAGTTCACTGGAGAACTACCATGGTCACAGGCCTCGAAGAATCCTGCACGAGAATCATAGATGAATGGACACAACGACATGCTTCTTACTCTAAACGAACTAGCTACTGCGGAGGCTAGGAAATGCATCAAGCTTGAAGCCTGAACCTTATCGTTCTCATCCTTCGCTACCACGATGACAGTGGATCAGCTCTCCGGTCACCTCAATAACGAAGGCATCCATCAAACGGACGCCACACCAATGAGCGCCAACCCAGGCATCTCCTTCCCAGGAAACCTCTCCTTCATCCTCTCCACCATCTTCGCCTTAACATGCTTGATCTCCTCCTCACTCATCCCCTTCGTCACGTGCGGAATGAAAGGCATATTCTTCCACAACATCTCCACCGTCTTCTCCTCATCCTCATACCCCAATCCCATCTTGAACTCCTCGACCCTAACCCCCTTGAACCCATTTCTCTCCAGTTCCTCCTTAAACAACCCCTTATCGCACCACTTCCTCGGCATAGTCGGCATCTTCCTCTCCGGATGCAGTTCCTCAACCATACACATAATCTCCTGATTCCACGCCGCCTTGGCCACACTACTCATGCTAAACACCGCCTTGCCATCCTTGCGCATAACCCTGCGCACCTCCGCAAGCGCCGCATCGCTGTCCGGGATCAGGAAAATGCCCATCTGGCTCACGACATGGCTCTGAGAGTCCGAAGGCACGGTGTCCAGGTTCGTGGCGTCAGCGACCCACGCCTTGACGCGGGCCCAGGTGCGCTCGTCCCCTGGCTGGTGCTCGGCTTGACGGGCGGTGATGTGCGAAATCATAGGGGCGGAAATGTCGGTTGCGAGGAGGGCGGAAGTTGGTGAGAGGGGGAGATTCGAGGAGAAGAGCTCGCGGTAGACCGTGCCAGGGCCGCAGGCGATGTCGAGGATGGAGGTGGCGGTGGAGAAGGGGGACGCGGAGTTGATGAGTTCAAGCTGGTGGCGGGCGGTCGCCATGGGGGAGGCTTTGGTTGAGTGTGCGTGGGGGGAGCCTGGGCCCGACATGCCGTAGGAGTGGTTCTTCCAGGTGTCGCGGGAGACTGGGGGGTTAGACATGCATTGGCTAATAGATGTTGGTGCGAGACTCACTGAATTCCTGGACGGAGGTAGAGGGTGCGGTGGATACCATGGTCAGCTTTTGTACTGTGAAGCTTGGTTTGAAAAGGTGTTGGCAGATGTTGCTCAGTCTAGAGGTCATAAATGTTTGGGTGGTGTATTGTGAGTCGAGAGTGAATAGCAAGGATAGAGGGTAGGATCAAATATGTATACCATCATCGGATACTTGACCTGCGGAAACAATTATTCAGAACGTTACTACCCGGTGACTTCACAAGCCACAAGAGCCGTCGATGTCATTACCAAATGCAATGCAGGAGCAGCACTTGCAATGGACGTTGTAGGGGAGATCGAAAGTGTCCGGGCCCTGCCAACACATCGCAAGCTGATTCGCTTATAAGTCTCCGAGGCAAAAAGTCCGCGCTGTCAAGCCGTTGGTACAAGTCCCTGCCTATGGTAAGTGTGCGAAGACTGTCCAGACGATGGCGAGGGAGGCCGCACATAGAATCAGATCTGATCTGCTTTACAACCAGGGATGCTGAAACCATAAGAAGGTGCAGGGAAAGCAGAATGTGAAGACGAGATGAGTTCAGTTCACATGCAGCCAAGCCCCACAGGGCTGAAAGTGTCCATCACCAAAACTCTCCGGCCAAAAAGTTGCGATCCCAAGCTTCACACAGTCAACCTAGCATGAGAAGGACAACATGGCACATCCGCCAGCACTTCTCGCGCCCCCTCCATCCCCACCTCCGCTTCAATTCCACCACCACTCCCAACAATGAGCTCTCCCCCATCCTCCTGATCCGCGCCCGCTCCATCGCCGCCGAACACGCCTCCCTAACCAGCTCCCTCTCCTCCGCCTTCTCTCAATCCTCAGCCCGCAAACTCGGCCAACTATCCCACACCACGACCGCCCTGCGCACGTACGAATCGGCCCTGACCTCTCACAAGGAGCTGCAATCCCTCCTCTCTGACCCCTCCACAGATCCCGACCTCCGCTCCCTAGCAGAAGAAGACCTCCCCTCCTCTTCCACCGCCCTGTCCACCGCCGCCGCCTCCCTCCGGCGCTCCCTCGTCCCGCCCCACCCTTTCGCCCACCTGCCCTGTCTCCTGGAGATCAGGCCCGGCGCAGGCGGCAGCGAAGCGGCGCTCTTCGCCGGCGACTTGGTGCGGATGTACACTGCGTTTTTGGGGGCGAACGGGATGCGCTACGAGGTGCTGAAGTACGAGGACGCGAACGGGCCGTCGGATCCGAAGGGGAGCGACGCGCCGCTTGCGGAATGTATCCTGGAGGTGCTGGATGAGGGGGCGTATGGGCGTTTGAGGGGGGAGAGTGGGGTGCATAGGGTGCAGCGGGTGCCGGCTACGGAGAGCAAGGGGCGGACGCACACGAGTAGTGCTGCTGTGATGGTGTTGCCTGCTTTTGAGGACGAGGGGGGTTCGGTGGAGGAATTGGAGGAGGCGGCGGTGGAGGAGAAGGATGTTAGGGTCGATATTATGCGGGCTAGAGGGGCGGGCGGGCAGCATGTAAATACCACGAATAGTGCGGTTAGATTGACGCATGTGCCGACTGGCACGGTGGTGGCGATCCAGGATATGAGGAGCCAGCACAAGAATAAGGAGAAGGCGTGGAGGTTGTTGAGGGCCAAGGTGGCGCAGATGAGGAGGGAGGAGAAGGAGGCGGAGATGCTGAAGTTGAGGAGGGGCACGGTGGCGGCGGGGAAGATTGGGAGGGAGCATAAGGTTAGGACGTATAATTATGGGCAACAGAGGGTGACGGATCATAGGAGTGGGGTTAGTGTGCATGATTTGGATGATGTGGTGGAGGGTGGGGAGGGGTTGGAGAGGTTGATGGAGAGTGTGAGGGGTTGGTTGAGTGAGACGGAGGTCATGGCATTGGCGGCTGAAGAAGAGGAGGGGCAGAAGGAGAAATGATACCCTGTAGAATAGAACGTGTTGTACATTATCAAGATGCTATCTCGAATCAAGTCATAAAGCGTAACGTCTGGAGCTAGCGTGCATGCGATTGCTCTGTTCCTTTCTTCTCTTTCTGTTCATTACAACGCAGCTGCGAGAATACCTCCTGCAATCATGAAAGCTCCTGCGAGAGGGCCGCTTGTGATTCTGCCTCCAAGAGCCGAGCTCGCGCTAGTGCCAGTTGACTGACTGCCAGCGCTGTTGCTAGTGCTAGTGCTGCCCGTGATAGCTGGTCCGGAGAAGCCAGTAGTAGCAGATGAACCCTGTGTCCTGGTCCCGCTCAGAGCGGTGGTTCCTCCTGTTGTGCTTGCAGCAGTCGAGCTGATCTCTGATATTGTACCATTGCCAGTGTCGTCGGTAGGTCCTCGTGACAAGCGAGTGGTTGTGATGGCACTCTCGGTGTTCAAGGTCAAAGGTCCCGTGATGCCGGCATTGTATGCATTTGCCTTGCTCGTGTACTGGCTGTCAGTGAACATGATTGTGGTGCGACAGCTCTGCGTCTCTGTGATGGGAAGAATATTGACCTCGCTAGAAGTTGGCGAGGCACCAGAAGCTGTAGGATTGCAGTTTGGGAAGCAGTCTGAGAAGCGGCCTCCTGGGATGGGAAAGACGGCTCCTACACAGCAGTAGCCCGAGCCGCTTGGGTATTCGTCGGTGTCGTTGTACGCAACTCCAGGGCAGCAGTAGACCTTGCCGTAATAGTCGCCGATGATGCCGTTGCATCCTGACTGTGAAATGTCGGTTTGACGCTGAGAGAGTATTAGCCAAGTGAGATTAACAAAGATGCCACGCGACACCTACCTTGAGCTGTTGTGCAAACGTGACTGAGAGCACTGAAGCTACTACTAGCGACTTGAAGACCATGATTGCTGGGCCGATGGTGACAGGACTTGGTTGATTATGCAGATACTATGATATATCTTTGAGGGTCTCACAGAGCTGAAAGGTGAGTTGATGAAGGCTGCGAAAATACCTGATGGTGTGCCTTGAGCCTCGTGAAAGCGAAGGCTAAAATATTGTTACGGTGGTGGAATACGAGCCCGTCGTCACAGGGCCTTAGGATGGCGCTTCGACCTTGCCGGTTTCCATGGAGTGGTAGCGCAGGTTATAGCATTCCACCTTGCGCCGAAGCTTTTCGCTTCTCCTGTCTGAGGAGCAGCGGGCGCCAGTCGACGATCAGGTCTGATTATCTCTGGTCAAAGGAGACATTCCTGAGTGTCTAGCTCAGAAGGGAAGGCCACGCGGCGACAAACAGGACAAGCGTGTTGTCGCGCAGTGGGAAGCTTCAGACCTACCGAGACTTGTGTGCGGGCAGAGACGCCACTGGCCCCGTCCATCCCAAGACAGCGCCGCCGATCAAGAATCCTCATGCGAACAAGGCGGCTAAACGAGGTGCAGATTTACATGAAACACACGCTCGAATGCCATGTGACGCTGCCGTGCATGAAGATGCATATTGCCCAGAGATAGTAAATGTTTCTGCTATCGTCAAACGCAAGGAACGAGAAGCAAAAGGCAAGCGACGGGTCTGATGTGAAATGGTGACACAGCGTGGCAGCCCGAAACGACGACAAGCAGCGCGGCCCGCGGCCACCTGCAGATGGCCCAAGATCAGCTCCACGATCCAGGTGCTATTGTTCACATCAACCACACGTCCAACTCGCATCCTTCATCCTTTGTCGATTGGCTGTTCGTGTTCTGTGTCGTTTATCGTTTGTCCATTCCCAATGATACGGGAAAGCTACACTTTACTTGCACCTATCGACGCTGCCTCCCACATGCTAGTCTTACCGCGATCATTTTCGCTAGACGGTCTTCTCCTATCACCTGTTATCAATTATGCTGTCTACGGTGTCGAGGACTGGATCTACCCTTCCAGATGCAATTTATGAATGCCTGTCCAGGAGCCATGACCCCAACTGCAAACCTGCGCAGCAACACCTGTTCAAAGACCCAGGCGTTCCCTGCCCCAGCCTTGCTAACACACCCAACCCATCCTGCACAACAATTCATGGACAGGGCCCTTCAAACACCACACACAGTATCAGACCTGATGATACAACGTAATCACCAGTCAATCACGTCTGACTGCCAACTGCATCATGTCCAGATTCGGGATCGATCATCTAATTTCAATTCGACCGTCCGCAAGAAAGCAAGCATCCTAGATATCTCAGCTCAGGTACCCAGCAGCTCTCTTGTACCTGTCCATTCTTCTCCTGATAGTCCCAAATATGGCCAAACACTCTGTTATGTTGCGTGGCAACTTGACTTTTCTCTTCGCTCGTTGTATTTACAAAATATAGGTTTGCCATTTCCAACTCCCAACTACCAAGTAAACTTCTCCAGTCCTTTCAATACTGACCGTCCAGACCACGCATGAACAACCCCCTCACAGTTTTGGGTGTTGGATGCTAACCAAGCTAATGGAGTATCTCATCTTATGAATGTTACTGCCACACATCACATGACCATGAAATCCCAGACCATCATATCGCTGGTCCTATGCCTAGCAGCGTACTTTGTCGAAGCCAGTCCAGCGCGTGAGCTATCTCTGGCCAAGCGGGCCGACGGTCCTGTAAAGCAGGATCAGGCTACGTACGATGGACAGACCGCATCATTCAAGAAAAGCGGCACCTGCCGCATGTTCGAAAAGGGCGACTGGAATGGCCGCTCTGTCAACGAATGTAAAGACTGGTGTAGCCTTCCCAGGAGCGAGAGGGACAAATCAACACGACCCGGGAGAGGCACAACCAAACGTGGGGTCATAGCCAAACGAGAGCAAGACTTGGGCGCAAAAGGCATGACCTGCATGGGCGATACCACTGGACAAATGAAACTTATGGAGGGCCCGGACGGTAGTACTTTCAGACTTGGAGCCTGCTCTTGCAGTGCACCGGCCATCGCAGCTGTCATCGCCGACGCCGTCTTGAAAGCTCTTCCCATGCTCGACAACATCCTTTGCAAAGTCGCCACAGAAGCTTTGGGCATCGTTATTGACATTGGTACAACCGTTATTCCAGGAGGACAGGCTGTCAAGGGAGTCTCTACCATAGCCAGGGCAGCCAAGACCATCGCAGAAAACGGTGAAAATGCCATGGGCTTTGCCTCGTGGTTTGGCGACATATGCAACAAGGATAATGATCCAAAGGTCGCTGCTGTATTGGCGCAAGGAGACAAATACTTTCACCCATTGACCACGGCTTCTAGCAAGATTGCAGAAAGGTAACAGATCCCAACTCTCAATGCATAGACCCTGCTAATACAAGACCTGTAGCGCCGGGTGTGTAGTCGACAAGAGCAAATGCCAACCACTGCCGCCAGAAGACCCGCCGCCAAAGGACCCGTCACCTGCAAAGGACACGAATCCAGACACTCCCCAGCCGGACTCGAGCAAGCCGTCAACCACAAACCCCGGCAAGCCGAAGCCGTCAGCGACTACGCCGACCAAGCCAACGCAATCTGACAAGCCGACTACCGCAGAGCCGTCGGGAAAGAACAACAACACCGATACCTCAACGACCCCCGGCTCATCCCAGACTTGCTCAGATGGCTCGACAAACTGCGAGATGCAACTGGACCCAAATACAAACCAATGTGTCGAGAGCCCGTCGCCCGGCTCGAGTAATGCTTATCCCAGCAGTGATGGACACACAGACACTGCTCAACAGCCTCAGCAGACAAACCCTTACCAGCAGCAGGGATACCCAGATTCTCAGCAGACGGGATCTTCTCAACAACAGTCAAGTCCGAGTCAACAGCAGGCTCCACAGCAGGACTCATACCAGTCCTCACAGTCATCCCAGTCATCACAACAAAACCCTTACAACATACCCAACATGCAGTCAGGTGGAAATGCTCCCTCGAATGATATTCTAGGCGGCAATTCCCAGTATGAATCTCAGATAGCAGGCTACTAGCCACATGTACAACAAGTCATTCATTATCAGATTTCAGAAGCACTCCCTTGAGCGAAAGGTAGTTCACAGAATAATCAATCCATGCACCTGCTAAGTGAAGCAAACCCCTACTCAAAGCCCCCAATAAATCCCCCCAACGCACCTCCCGACCTCCTCATCCCCGCAATCCTCTTCACGTCTTCCTTCCTCCGCTTCTCAACCTTATCCACCACCGCCCTCCTCTCCGCCTCCCTCGCCGCATAATTGATACTACTCTTCTGCCCACTACTTCCCCTGGACACCGGCCCCGAACTCGCATTCGAGCTCCCATCCCTCTTCAGAGGAGGCGGTCCCATAGAGCCCGCAGCACCCGACCCGCTCTTGGCCCCCGTCGTCGCCCGTCTCAGCAACGACGGGACCTTGAACCCGCTGAACGAAGAATTGCTCCTCTGAAACGCCATGCCTGTCTTCTCCTGTCCCGTGCTAGAACTGCTCTGTCGCGCAAGCAACCTGTCCACGACAGCTGGTTTCGCAGGCGTTCTTCTCGCTGAGAATGGAGCGCGGTCAGCTTGCTGAGCATGCTGTGCCTGTGTCTCAGCAGGGGCGTCCTGGCCCTCGTCGTCGGAAAGTTCCACTCGTCGCTCTTCCATGTGCGGCTCTTCGATCAGGAACGAGACAGACTCCTTGACTTCCGCCAACGAAGCGGGCTTGACGAACGCGGCGTTCGCAGTGCGTCGAGCCGTGTATTTGGGCCTCTTGAACGGCGCAGGATCCGTTTCATCTCCCTCTGCCTTCCTCTTGGCCCCATTCCCAGACACAGCACGCATGACGTCCTGCGTCCCTTGCTCTGTCCGTTGGCTGCCCTCCTGCGTAGCGGCATCCCCCTGACTCCCACCGATCCCCTCCCACCCATCCTCCTCCTGCTCCTGATCCTCATCCCGATCCTCAATGGCCCTCAAAAACGCCTCGCCCCTCCCCTCGGCGAGCTTCCCCAGCCTCTCGTCACCAAGCAACAATCTCCGCTTCCTCGCCTCCTCAACCTGCCGCCTCCTCCGTCTCTCCACAGCCCGTTCATCCTCGTCACTGTCAAGATCAAACGCGTCTCCGCCTCTCCGCCGCAACGCGCCAGACATCAGATCCTTGTAAAGCTTACTCGTCTGTGCCTCATTCTCCGTCCGTGCCTTCGCCGCGTAGTAAGCCGCGAGTCGACGTTCGTCGTTCTTGCTCGCTGCCGTCACGTCGTCGATCAGCGCCTTGTCCGCTTCGTCGCCTGAGCCCGCCGCAGAGTCGTCGTCCGAGGCGCCGCCTAGGCCCGCGTACTCGTCGTCTGATTCCGAGGCTTGTTCGTCCACGAGCTTGGTTGCGGCGCTTTTCTTCTTGTCGAAGGCTGGGGCGGTGGGCTTTGTGGAGCGGAGGAGATCAAAGGCGGTGGGAGGTTTGGAGATCGGGGCCTGGGCTGATTCTGAGTTGTCTGCGTTGGTGTCTTCTTCGTCGGGGAGAGTGCGGCGCTGTTGGAGACGGCCGCGGCGCTGGGGGACGGGCGATTCGGGGACGGAGAGGAGAACGGTGTCGATGGTTGATTGGGGCGCTTTGGTAGTGTTGGCGAGGGGCGAGTCGCGGTAACCGAGACCGACGTCTTGGGAGGGACTGGGCCACGAAGAGACTTGGGAAAGGCGTGAGATGGCGGGTGACTGCATGGAGTTCTGGGTGTAGTCGAGGTTGACTTGTGGGGACTGCGTATCGGGCAGAACTTGGCTGTTTAGACTACCGTCCATTACCGTCGCTTGAGATCCTGGGTTCATTGGTGGTGTTGGTAGACTTGGTCGAGATGGCACCATCTCGTTGAAGATGTCCATGGAATCTTGCTCCTCCTGAGTCTGCGACTGCTGTGTCTGAGATGCAGCCATAGTTCCTGCGAACATTTGAGAAGGGCTCATGACCGGCTTAGGCGCTGCTCCGAATCCAAATGCCGCTGCAAGATCATCAGGTTGAGATGGGCTGTCGTTTGCCACAGCAGGCTGCGAAGAAGCAACCACTGCCTCCTCATCATCCTCATCGTCCTCGACCACGAATTTCTTTCGTGAGTTCCTCTGCTTCGGGGCAGGAGTCTCCATATCTTGCTCGTTTGCTGGTGCAACATGTGCTTCCTCCATCTGATCATCTTGTTGCTCCTCTTCCTCATCCTCCTCTTCTTCTTCCTCGCCATCAGCTTCATCAGCCGCATCATCCACCAGGCCCCCCTTTTCTACTTCTTCCTCGGCATCCTCCATCTCCTCGTCTTCACTCCCACTCATCTCCATCTCCTCTCCCTCTTCCTCCTCATCATCTCCATCGTCATCCTTCTCCTCTCCGCCCTCCATCCACTCCTCATCACTCTCATCATCACTCGCCTCCAGCTCCCCCTCCCTCCCCTCCAGCTTAGCCAGCTCTCTCTCCTTCTTCTTCAACTCATCTGCCTCCCTCCTCGCGACTTCCAACATGTCCTCGATTATCATCATATCCCTCTCCCTCTCCTCAGCAGTCTGCACAATAATGCCCTTGGCCTTCAACTCCGCAATCTTCTCTTCTCGCTCCTGCTTCACCTGCAAAGCCGCCTTAGCCCTCAGCTGAGCGTCGAGCTGCCCGATCGTCATACTCGGCCGGCTGTTCTTCTTCCCGCCTTTGCCTGTGAAAGCCGCGTCGTTGGCGTTCAGATTCGCAAGAAGTCGCAAATTGTGGAAGGCTGCTGACTCTGCGGACTTGCGAGGGGCGATATTGGAGAAGACGGAAAGGCGGTCTTTGACGATCTCGAGATCGTCGTCTGAGGAGTCGGACGGAGCGTGAGATGAGGTGGGCATGAGGGAATGGATGCGGTATTTCCTAGGAGAGAGGCGCTTCTTCGCAGGTTTCGTGGCTGCTGCAGCCGCCAGTGCATCGGACTCTGCTGACTCGACCGGCATCGCTTCTTTGCCTTTGTTCCGTTTCGAGAGAGACTGTGAGAGGATCTTTTCGAGCGAGGGCAGATCTTCGTCCTCTTTCTCGTGGTCTGCAGTGAGAACTGGCTGCCGGGGGGCGAAGATGCTTTTGCCTAGGTTGGGCACTTCGCCCTCACTCGGTGGGCTCGAGGGCGGAGTTTCTGCAGTCATCTCCTTCTCCACGTCGGAAGAAGGGGCAGCGGAAGATGTGTTAGGTTGCGCGTCCTGAGCCTTCGTGGGTTCTGGCTGTTGCTTCTTGAACTTGGCTGCAAAGTCTGCCATCGAGAATCTCTTCTTGACCTTTGCTTGATGTGTGAGCTGCATGTTACGGCTCATGCGCTGTGTCTCTTTCTCCATTTCTTCGAGTGCCTTTTTGCTTGCCTTTCGCGTTGGTCGGGCTTGTTGTGTGAGTTTGTCGTCCACCGAGGGGTCCTCTTTATCGGCATTCTGCGTCTTCTCGTCATCGTTGAAGAGGTCGCTCAGTTGTGCCTGAGCTGCTTCTTTCTCGCGTCGCCCAGCTTGCTCCTCGGCTTCACGTTCTTCTCGCTCCCGTCGTTTGCTAGCGATCAACTCCTTCAATCGGTCTCCAGACGCAGGCTCGGGCAGATCTGAGTCCGAGTCGGCCGCTGAGGACTTCTCAGATCCGCTTTCGTGCACGAAAACGCCTTGCCTTGACCGTTTCCTGCTCACAACTGGCGCGTCTGAGTCCGAAGCAGAAGCAGAAGCAAGAGCAGAAGACGCCCTACTCGAAATAGGCTTCTGGACGGCCGTGGGACTCTTCACTGGAAAGCTTGTGTCGCTCTTCTTCGTAGCAGCTTTGGAGTCTGCATTCTGTGCCACAGGCTTGGTCGAGCCCTCCGTCTTTCCTAGCAGCTTTGCCTTCATCTGTGCATATATATCTGCGGTATCCGCTTCGTCACTGTCCTGCTCATCCTCACTTTCCTGAAAGATTCTCTGGCCAATCTTGACCGGACTGGGTCTTGACGCGGACTCTTTTTCAGACTCTTCCGAGTATACTGAACCACCTGCCATTCTGGATGCAATGCGTCCTACAGGTCGGATGGGCGCGTCATCCTCGCTTTCCGACGCGTGGAAAGACATGTCGTTTCAAGAGCCTCGCAGACGTATGAAATTTCGTGCCAGTGATCTGTAAAGAGTAGCCGAGAGCGTAGTTTTGGGCGGCTGGTGCTGATAGCGGGGAAGGGACCAGTAAGTCGGAACAAGTGCCTAGTCGGTTCTTGTCATGCTGACAGCTCCGTTTGAAATTTCGGAGAGCTGTAACAATATTCGGGAGAAATTAGTAGAGTAATGTGCAAAGGTTAGCAAGGTGCGTTGAATGGTAGGTCAAAGAAGCGAGCTGGGAAGACGCGAAGCGCGGAATTGATTTTCGACGCGTCGACAAATTCCGATATCTCCGCGGTCATGCAAGTCTCCCTACTTCAGCACCACTTCAATCGCTCGAACACTGTTAAGATTCTTTTTCATTCTTCGTCCCAGCAAATGACCCCCAGGTCATCGATGTGCTATGCAATTATCTATTTCGAACCATTGACCTTCCCCTTCCTATCCCTCCCTTTCTTGACTCTTGCCCATGCATTCTCAAACGAACTCTTTCGGTCAGGCACCTCCTTATCCTCGATCCCAAGACTCCTGACCACTCTCATTGCGCCCGTACCGATACTCATGCTTTGTCCCATGATAATACACTCACTGACACCCTCAATCTTGTCCTTCTTCATGCCAACCGCCGCATTGAACAAGTGGTCCGGCGTCTTCTCGAAGCTTGCCAGCTGCAGCACCGAATCCCTCATCTTGGCCAGACCGAATCGTGTGATACCGAGGACATCGCCCTTGTACGTCATCACGTCGGCAAGCAGTTGCATGTGTCGCGGGTCGATGTCCATACCACCCATGACACTGCTGATCTCATCGATAATGGTCTTGCGCGCCGCTTCAATGCCCAAGACGTCCTTGCACTCCATAACGCTGTTTGACCGTGTGCGCATCCCGTTCACTCCTTCAGTCGTCATGCATGCCTTGAGTCCGTAGCCTTCGACCAGCACGCTGACTGGTTCCTTGCCACTAGCGTCAGGCTTGTCGTCCTTCTTTACGACTGCTCGCTGAGCTTCAGGATAGCCCTTGATGACTACGGCAGGTAGCAGTCTTCGCAGCTCCTGGATCAAGCCAAAGACGTCGTTCGGGTCGCGTTGCTTCGCCCTCGTGGACTTTGCACGTGATGGCTTTGCATCGTCGCCAGGCGCGTCGACCATGACCTTGATGTGCCTCGTACCCTTTGGATAGGCGTCAAATCTGAAACCCTTCAGAGCTTTGCTCTTCCTGACCGCATCAGCGATCTCTCCGATACTCAGGCGGAGACCGAGCTTTTTGACAGTTTCCCAATTGACACGAAGGACTAGCTCAGCCGAAGTCGCTTCCCACTTGTCGGCGACAAAGTCGAGGATATCCTTAAGGTAAGTCTTCTCGATCATGGCTTTGGCCATGCGGCCAGCGACAGTTTCGTATTGAGAGTCGAGAGTACAAGATATGACGGGCGTACTGATGTTCTTCGAAGCGTTGATGATCTCCTTGATACGTGGGACACCTTGAGTGATACTCATACCAGCGACACCAGCAAAATGGAAAGTCTTCAGTGTCATTTGCGTTCCGGGCTCTCCGATAGATTGCGCACCGACGGCACCAACGGCATGGCCAGGTTCGACTTGAGAGCGGTGATATTTGGTGACGCAAAGTCGCAGGAACTCGTTGAGTGCTCGAGGTGAGAGCTTTAGCATACCGTCGATCACGCCCTTTTGCTCGGCACCTTCTTCGTGCTCTGCCCTCTTCGAGGAGACTTCGCTATCGCCTCGGCTCATGTCTTTACTAGCTCTGATATTTGCAAGCTTGTCGGCCTTTTCATTAACAAAATCTTGGACCTCGGTCAAGAAATCACGGGCACTTTCCAGCTGATCCACACCATGATCGGTCCTGTCATTGTACTCAAGCTTCTCATCTGTGAGCGAAAGACGCTGCAGCTTCGCTCTCTGTGGCTCCATGAAGTCTGCGACAACCTTTTTGATCTCTTCGGGCCTCAACCCTGGCTCATCGTTGCTCCATGTCGTGGACACGGCATGTGTGAAGGATCGGTTGAAGTTGACAGGCTTAGCGCTACCCTCCATATCTACAGGATCCAGTTTGTCGTCTCCGTATTGGAATTGCACAACCTGTGAGGAGGAGTTGCGGACAGTGAAGTCGTACTGGGCCGACAGATCCTCCAGAGACTTCATCAGACGTCTGGACATGTAGCCAGTCTCGGCAGTCTTGACGGCGGTATCGACCAGACCCTCACGACCAGACATAGCGTGGAAGATGAACTCGGTAGGCAGTAGTCCTGTGAAGAAACTGTTTCCGACGAAACCCTTGGCCGACGCTTCCTTGCTGTTCTTTGTGAAGTGAGGAAGCGTTCGATCTTGAAAACCATTCAAGACACGCTTTCCTCCAATGATTTGCTGTCCGACAGCTGCAATCATCTGAGAGACGTTGATATTGGAACCTTTTGAACCACACTTGGCCATGATTAAGGGACTATTCCGTCTGCTCAGCTCGGCGAAACACACGTCACCAGCCTTTTGTCTGACATTGCTGAGAATACCAGAAATGCGGTTCTCGAGTGTCATCTCAGGGTCACAACCAGGATCCCGGTCTAATTGACCCTTCTCAAATTTTTCGATCAATTGGGTGGTTTGATCTTCGGCAGCCTTGATGAGCTCGATTTTCTTCTCTGTCAATAATTTGGAGGGGTAGACGTCGCCAATACCGATCGAGAAACCACGGTTGGTCAGCCATCTGGAAGACAGCTTCGCGAGACGATTCATGGCAGCGACCGCGTATTCAGGACCGTAATCTCGCATCAGTACGTAGAACACGGAGTCCTTCTTTCCATCTCCCACGGTGGCCTTGTCCATGTAGCCACACATGACTTCTGAGTTGCGGATGACGAGGTATGCATCGTCTTCGTTCATATCTGGGGCAAGGCCTTTTGCTGGTGGAGAATAGAATTTGCACTTGGCATCTAGGTTGACTAGGACGTTCATCTTGCTGTTGGGCCTCATCAAGATGTTCCAGATCTGCTTGCCAGTCCAGAGCATCTGAGGCTTCCATATGGTTGGAGGAGGTAGCTCGACCGACATTGGCTCACCAGTGGAAGGATCCTTGACGGCCTCACCGTCGAACATCCAGCTGCAGATATTTGTGAAAGTCTTGCGATCAAAAAAGTTGTCCTTGCTAGAAGAGAGGAAAGCGCAACTGATGAAGTCTTGAATGGCGGCAATGATAGGGGTACCGTTCTTTGGAGTAGCCAAATTGTACTTGACACCCATAAGGTGGATCGCTTCAGTCCTTGCCTCTTCGGTCTGTGGGACATGCAGATTCATCTCATCCCCATCGAAATCCGCGTTGTAAGGATTGCAGACACACTCGTTGAGCCTGAAAGTCCGCCACGGGCGAACTTTGACTTTGTGACTGAGAATGCTCAGCTTGTGAAGCGAAGGCTGTCGGTTGAACAGGACAATGTCTCCGTCCTCCAGGTGCCTTTCGACGATGTCGCCAATCTCGAGATGCTCGATGATCTTGTCAATAATCTTGGGAATGGCAAAATCACAACGCCTGATCTCCCCACTCTTCTTCTTGACGATCTTTGCGCCTGGCCATCTCTTGCCGTTTCGAATACGGCCCTTGAGCTTCTCGATATTGTACCGGGTGACTTTTTCCGGGTATGTCATGTTTACCGCAACTCTCTGAGGTACCGCCACTTCTTCAATACTGAGGTTTGGATCTGGTGAAATGACTGTGCGCCCAGAGAAGTCGACACGCTTTCCAGACAGATTGCCTCGAAAACGACCCTGTTTGCCCTTCAGTCTCTGGTTAAAACCTCTGAGTGGTCGACCATAGCTAGAGTCACGACCGAGACCAGGTAAGTTGCCGTCAATGTACATGGCGATCTGAACTTGCAGGAATTCCCACATGTCTGTAATCTTTCCAACTGGTTGACCGGACTTGAGAGCAGCACTAAGGAGTTGGTTGATATGGACAATGTCGCCGAGCTTGTTCGTGATGTCGTCTTCTGTGCTGGTAGCTTCTTGAGAGACTGAAGGGCGGATAGCTACTGGAGGAGCTGGGATGTACTGCCAGATGAATGTCTCCGGCCGTCCTTTGTGAGGGTCCATGCCGAGAAGCTCAACGTCAGTAGAAGGCATGCGCTGAAAGATATTCAAGGCACGTAGTGGAGACATGTCCTCTACAGCACGCTTGAAATGCTTTTCGACATCAGGTGATGCGAGTTTAGCTTCCTCAAACGACTTTTCCCATGCAACCATTGAATCAGGTTTGACCTTGCTTTTCGCGTTCGAGGTGGCAAATGCATGGTACTTGATGTGGATGACCTTTATAGGATGGTTGGGTACTTTGCGAACTGCTCCGTTGATAGAATGGCAGTAAGGGCATATTTTCGTCTTCTTCGCCTCGTCGCTGATCTTCCTGCAAAGGCCTTCCTTCCGTAAAGAGTCCAGGTTTGGATTACGAACAGCTTTGAGGTGTTTCCGCTTTGCATTTTCGTCCAGAAGGAGCCGTGAGCAGTCCTTGCATGTGATTTGAAGAACTTCTATCATCTTCTTGAAATAGCCAATATGAAATGCTGGCAATGCGAGCTTGACATGTCCAAAGTGACCGTTGCAGTCCGCCAACCTCAGCTGACATTGCTTGCAGGTGCCACTTTTATCAGACGTGCCCAGGTGAGGGTCCATAGGCCCATTGCTTGTGAGGGTTCGTGGCGCACCAGGAACGGATCCCAAGTCGTAGACATTTCGATCCGAAACCTCGACGACTGACTGTCTGACAATGTCCTGATGTGAGAGCACACCGAACTGTAACTCGCTGATCCGTTTCGGCACTGCATCCTCCACCTGCTCCTTGATAAGGTAGTCCACGCCACCACTCATGTTGACGATGGACTTGATGAGAGTGCTACCGGTGATGAAGCATGCTGTGTGCTGAGTGTGTACCAAGTGAGGTCCTGACAAAGGCAGTCCTCAGGCGAATTTCGAGTTGTTCCAGATGGCAATATGGCGCCGCCGCAATCGTCGCTAGAAGTTCGCCTTATTTGTCCCAGCCGAGCGATTGCTAGCTACACCAAGTGCCTTGGGAGTTGAGTCTGATTCGGAGGATCCAGTCTCCGACTTTGCTTTTGCCGATATTCTGTCGTATGTGGTTAATTATGAGATTCACGGTTGCGAAGACGGTGACTGATTTTCTCGCACCAAAAAATGAGTCGCACTGAGTCGGGGTTCGGCCGGCAGACGCCAAGACCTGCAGGTGCGGGAGCGAACGGAGCTTGGGCCAAATTTCGCGACTGCCTGATTGCTGTGCCCCACTATTCAATCACCTCGCTTTACTCATCTTACACCCTGTGCATGCTTCTGCTCTCCCTACTTCTTCAGCTCACGACCCTTTCTTATCCCACGACTCACAGACTGCTACAAAGCCTGCTACACATACTGGCAACAATACTGATCAGTTTGCCAGACCATCTGGCGAGGCATGCACTATCAGTAGCCCGCCTTATCAACCCCGCATTCCAGTCAATTCACCATCTCTCACAAGCCTTCCTGCCTGTGTAACAACACACTCACGATGTCGGCACTCAGAGTTCATCGCTGGGATGTTCGCCGTCCAAGTATGCTTGTTTTCTATCAATTTGTGCAAATCTCGTAACTAACGAATGATTAGTTCACCTCGAAATAGTCTCTCCCAACCCGAGAGAGCTTGGAGAGGAAGAGGGGAGAGTCATCGTTCCAGAAGCAGGAGAGCGTATCCAGATATCTCGCTCGTCCCTCAACCCGGCCAAACAGCTCCTCCCTGGGCGAAACAATGCCGTATTCGACTGCAAAGTCATGTCCCGCTTCCATGCTTTCCTCGAGGTTCCTGCAGGCTTGCCAGTATGCCTCGCCCTTGTAACATTTGTTGGCTCCATTCTGACAGTCCGTAGGGCCCTCTCATGATCACCGACACTTCCAAATACGGGACTTTCATCAACGGCAAGCGTATCAGCGCAGGGGTCTCCACTCTCGTGAATCCTGGTGACTGCATCAGGTTTGGTGATACTGTCTCGACATCCTCCGCGGAGATTACTCACCGCCCCGTCAAAGTCATCGTCAACTACTCCGATAAGGACGACGTCGACGCCCCGAACCTGGTATCTTCTGCTCAGTCTGTCAGCACAAACCGATTCTTTGTTCCTTCTAGTGACATCGACTCTGAATCGGTTCATAGCGATGAAGACTATGGGTCGTTGAATGAGCAGGAAGTCGAGGAAATGGACTCGTCCTCCCCACCAGACACTCAATTATCTCCTTCGGCGCATGATAAGGTTACAAAGCCCACGGCGGTAGAGAGCCATTCCCCATCACGCATCTTCGACTCCGTTGTCGTTCCTGCTAGGGAGCCAGCACGTCCGCCCACCAACCCGGAAACACAGACACCTCACGTTTTCGACTCCTATACCTACTCCTACCCTGAAGACGAAGTCACCGGACTTTCAGACGAATATGATGACTTTGAGGGCGGAAATGCAGACGGATGGTTCGATAGTCCCGAGCCGGAAGTCTCTCAGATCAGACTTCCACCAGCCCCAACACTCCCGCGTAAGACCCGGTTCGACGTGCCCCCTTCAGAGCCAAGCAAGGTTCAAGCTCCTCAGGACAAGCTCAAGACTATTGAGCAAAAGGAAATTCCCGAGACTCAGACACAGGTCCATACACAGACACAGACCCAGGCTCAGACACAGACTCAAGAGTCCGACCTGGCCGCACCCTTTCCCAAGATTCGCGACTCAGCACCTTCAGCCCTTTCTAAGCCTCTCACCATGATGGACAAGCACACTGAAGCTAAGCATGCTCTCAGAGATCAAGTGGACCACGCCGTGGATCAGATCGGCCTCATTGCCCAGGCCACCACGGCTGAAAATGCCGCTTCTCATCGTTCACATGCGGACCTTGTGAACGTCAAAGGAAACTCTTTCGCAGATGTTTACAATTCGAGCGATTTGTTCGGCGACCTTGAGATAGCCGCTCAAACTGCCACACCGAATGCCACCTTTGTCGCGGACACGAGCGAGAAGGATCAAAAGCCTGAGGAAATTGCCCAGACTCCTGCCACCGCTACAGTGAAGGGGACCTTGGAAGGAGCACAAGTTCACGGTTGCAAGTCGCCCAGTGACAAGCGTATCTCCATTGGCGATCTCATCAATTCAGAGCCATCAACCCCAGCTGCTGTCACGGCCAACGTCCCTTTCACCCAAGGCCAGAAGCGCAAGGCACAGGAGATGGACGTTGACGAGGACAGCACCAAGGTTTATACACTCAAGTCTACCGGCGCCGTTTGTACCAGTCGTACTGGTGCCGATGTGGCAGAAGTTGTTGATGATGGTGAGGAATCCGAGCCAATTCAGCTTCCTGCGGCGACTCGTCGACGACTTAAGAGGAGAAAGCAGGCGGCAGGGAAGAAACCAGTCGATTCGACAAGTTCTACCAAGGTTGTTCTGGTGCAGACTCCTACCGAATCTGGTCGTCCAGCAAAGCGCTTGAAGTCCATCCTCAGCACCGCTCTCACCGCGACTGCCTATGCCACTGTTGGCTCCATTGCGACTATCGGCTTCCTTGCTTCGCCTTTGGCTGAGCGCCTTGCCGGACTGTAGTCTTTTTTCCTGCGCTACCTGCATCACATCTGTCATGTTCACCCTCTCAACTAGCCCATATATTACACCAAGCACAGACAGCACACGACAACAATGACTTTTCCCGACTTTACGACCACTGCATGACACACATGAGCACGGCGCAGGTACATGGAATGTGAGGGCACAGGGATTCATGGCGTAATGTCGGACACGGTTTCATTTACTTTCAGCCACTGCATGGGTTTTTCCTGAATATAATATGCAAGGACGATGGCGTCAGATAGGCCGAGTGCCCGGATAAGGATTGCTTTTGCGAGATAGCTGCGATGAATGCACTTTGCACAATTACCACAATTACATATCATCTTTCGGATATATGACCGTCAGTCCAACAGCTGCTGCTGAGATATAGGTGGAAAGATTTGAAAGAGTTCTATACTTCATCATCATACATGATCTCCAGATAGCCAGGAGTTCTCTCCTTCCCATCTTTAGCAGAGAAGCTAATCAGCGTGAGTCTTTCTGATCGTGAAAAAGCGCCAATTGTCCCTCCCAGAGCGCATTCGACGGAATTCTATAAACTCGCTCACAAAAATCCCTCCTTACTTTTCGCACATGCTTTTCCGCTATCAGGGATCAGACTTTTATCCCGGGACGCTCTAGCTTTTCAATCCGAACCCGGCGACCACAAGACCAGCGAGTACGCAAGCCTTCAATCCCTCCTCCTCTCCTTCTTCCTCCCCCCGACTAGCCCCACCAAGTCCCTCACCCTCTCTCTCCCACTCATATCGCTCCCTTTACTGCCCCTCCTCCTGCGTTCCTTCTCCCGTTTAGCCTTGTCCCGACTATAAGCCGGCAGCGCCGTGTCGCCCTCCATCACTTCCCTGCCGTCTCTACCGTCTCTTCCGTCCCTCATCCCGATCTCTCGCCCAAGACTCCCCGCCAAATCTCCATCGCTGCCTTCCCTCCATCTCTCCCCGCCAAACGCCCCGCCTCCATTGCCGCCGAGGCTCCCGCCCCTGTCCCAGCCGCTACCGCTCCTCCCGCTGGCCCCGCTCAATGCAGAAGCAGGCCTACTGGCGTCGGAATCAGCGCCGATGCTGGGGCTGAACGGCACCGGCGGGAGAGGGGGGTGGTAATTGATGCCCACGCCATGCGGGCTTTGCGGGTGCGGGATCGTCCACCCTGCCGCGACGGGTGCCGAGGCGCTGATGGCGCCGCCTTCGCGCCCCGTCGCGCTGCTGGCGTGGTTAGTCTCGTTCCCGCCGCCGGTATCTGTGCCTCCGCCGCGGCCGCCGCTGTAGGTCATGCCCGCGTTGCGCAAGTCGTCGTGGCTCTGCCGAGCGAATGACTGGCCCAGAAGATTGGGGCGCGAGGACCCACTGCTGGGGAGGATGAAGCCTTGGCGGGGATTGCGGTCCTGGGAGAGGAGGGAGGCGGCCGCGGAGGCGGCGCCGCCGTCTGGTGCGGTCTCCCAGTCGCGTTGGGCGCGGCGGTGGGGCGTGAGGGGGGACTCGGGGACTTCGTTGTCGTTGCCGATAGGATTGGCGGTGGGATCGAGGCGGGAGCGGAGCGTGGCGGCGATGGGGGTGATGCCGCCTCGTTCGGGGTCGGTGTCGGTGGACGTGCGGCCGCGGGGAGGCTCGGTGAGGGTCGCAAGGGTGGGGATGTCGGTGTCGAGTTTTGGGGTCGGGGGATGGGAGTTGGGGAGGCTGGGGAGGGTAGAGACGCTGGTTTCGAGACCGGAGGTCGTTTGTAGGGAGTCGATGATTTCTTCCCAGCGAAGGGAGAGCGAGGAGGTGGGCCGCTCGGCGCGTTCGGCGCGCGAGAGACATTCTTGGGTGCGGGCGTGGACGGATTTACAGATTGAGTCGAAGATGACGATGGCGGAGCTGGGGTCGTAGAGGGAGGGGTTGAAGCCAAGATTGGTGGATGAATGGAGCCAGAGGTCGACTAGGTTGGCATATTCACGTCCTTCGTCGAGGAGAAAGGGCAGTGAAGGGAAGCCTTCTTTGCTGGTCGGTGGAAGACGGTTTCGAATGGCGTTGGGTGTAGAGTAAGCTGGTGTAGTGTCGGCTAACGCGGCGGGTGGATGTGGAACGTAGCAGACTTCTTCGATGAACTTCTTGAAGTCTTCACGGTTTGAGTTCAAGAACGAGTTCATTGGCTCCATCCAAGGTTCCTTGCTGCCAAACATGGCCATGTTGGCCAGCGTCTGCAGAGATTTGGCGACCAGTACAAATGTTCGCTTTGCTCGTGGCTTGGGATCATCTGTCATGAGTTAGCAAGTGCTTTTCCATCCAGCTCTCGATCAGGACTGACCTTTCAGCAACCCAAACAGCTTCGGGCTCAAGACAGCAGGGCAGAAGAAGCGCAGGAACAGGAAACCCGAAACACTGCTGTAGCTGACCGTCCGCAGAAAGTCGCCGTACCTGTCCTCTGCACAAGCCTTGATATGCCGGAAGATGAATCTTAGATCCACTGGGCACTTCTGCGCGCTCGTCCGTATCGAATTCCAGACATCACCAGTCGTAGCCATGAGTCGGGACCAGTTTCTTGACATGTCGTTCGAGTTGGTGACCTTGTTTGGATCAACCTCGCAATCTGGATCCCGCTCGTTGATGTTCCTGATGATTGTGCCCAACGCAGCGGAGAGATAGTCGGCGCCGACTCGTCGCATGTGCGTATCCAGCGCTTTCGTAAGCAGAGTATTGCCACGAAAGAGCAAGTTGGCCTCGAGTGCAGCATTCTTGTTCATGTCCCGCACAACAAGCTCTCGATCGTTGACCCGTGGTCCAATCGCATTCTCACTCTCTACACTTCCCAGCCTCTGGTTATACCTTGCTTTAGAAAGAGGAGTGTCTTTGCCCAACCCGTCGATCTCATCTTCCACTAATGCCATGAGCCAATCTGTCGATCTACCAGAGACTTGGTATATGTTGACCAGCGAGTCCGAGAGGCGCTTGAGATCGCCAGAAATAGCCTGAGAGATTTGCACGGTAAGACCATTCTCAAATGCATGTAGAATCTCATGCATGGACTCGTATTCCCTTCGCATGAGAATCACCGTCTCCTCTGCCCTGGCGCGGATCAACATGCTCCCAACTTCTTGCTCATTGGAATTCATGATTGGCCACCAAGACTCATTCTTCTTCTGTGTGTCCAACTCCTCAAGGATGATCTCAACCTTGCCAACGGTAGTGTCTTGAGTGATCCCTGTATAACCCGACGAGGCCATTGAACTTGTCGGCTCTTGCGCCAACCCGTACGCCTCAGGATATACACCAACACCCTTCTGTCCCGACAGCTCTCCAGCCCGGTGCTTGAGATAGACCGAAGCTGAAGACAGCACAGCGGGCAAATCGACATACTCAAACTCCTGGCTCCAGAAAGGATTCATCTCCGACTGCTTGACGAGTGTCTTGCCTCGCGTCTCACCGTCTAATCGCACCTCGACGTAAAACCCACCATCCCGACCAGACCTAGTCGTGCTTGTATGCCGCGATCCATAACCAGAAGGATCAGGGGAATTCTTCATCTTCTGTGGATGGTGCAGTTTTGCTTCCAGAATACACAAGGAAAGCCCACGCTCCATTCTAAACATATCTGCATGTGCCTGCAAAGCAAGCTTCTCGAGATGATCGTTCCTTGGTACACCGTCGCCGTCCTCGAATTCTGCGGGACTTGGGCCGTAAAGCTGGGGTATCGTAAAAGCACGTAGTAATACAAACCAGACTTCAAAGAGGATCGAAGTCTCAATGGATAGGAAAATGGGCCGGGGCGAATCTTGGGTAGGGGCACCGGAAGTATACTGTGGGTAGATGGCAATGCAGTACTCGATCTCTAGGACAGAAGGGTCGAGCCGTTGAATTGCTGAGCGCGAGAGTTGTGACAATTGGATCGTGGATAAGAGCTGGCCTTCGGCTTCGGTGAAGAACTTCAATTCGCCATTCTCTCGGAGGGTGCAGGAGACACGCCTCCACCATCGTAGCCCGTAGCTCTTGCTCACACTGAAACTTGGTGTACGCTGATTAGACTGTCTCGTGGACGACTTTGGTGGTGCATTGGGGCCAAAAGTGACATCCGTATCCCAGTAGACCATTTGTCCTACTTTAATAACAGGTGCGTCTCTAAGTAACGAAACCTCCGAATTCTGGCGACTATCCGAGAAATTCGAGGGTCGTGCGGATAGCTGAGCGGCCTGGGGTTTGGCCATCTTGTTATGAATGCCCTTTGGCTGCATGGGCTGCCAGCACAGCAGTGCAGCAAACCAACTGTCCAGATCACTTTGCGTCGCAACACGAATGTGAACCTCTAATGATGACCTTGGAACGGCCAACTCAATATGAGGCAGCTGCGTCTCCTCGTCGACTACACATCGAACCTGGCAACCTCTGAGGTCGGGTATAAGAGTTTTGTGAGTGCCATCTCCGTACTCGGTTTCGCACATCAGACTTCCCTCGGCCTCGCGGATGTAGCAATATGCATTGGTCCATGGACTAGTCGGGTTCTTGCGTATCGAAGCATTTCCAGACATTCGTCCACAGAGCGTCTTCATTAAATGTAACACACGCCGCGCATTTGGTGTGGGCAGCGGGCCGTTCATGCTCGAAATTGAATTGGACGCCGAGGACTTGGGTCGTAGCACATGTTGATTGGAGTGTGATGTACCCATGGCGGGTTGCGAAACAGAAGATGGCAAGCCTGGGTGTCCATTCGTCGCGGCCGAGCTGTTGGTCGATACATGCTGCTCGGAGCTCATGCGCACTCTTTGCTTCCCTGGCGCAGGTGCCCGTTGGTCGGTGAGGGGCCCTTGGAAGGTCATCGTTCGTCGCCGGGAACTTCCAATCTTCGGGCTGCCTGTGACGTCTCGCTTGGTATTATCTGTAGACTCCCGACGGCCCATTGTGCTCCTGTTCGAGATTTTTGGACTACCATGCTCTTTTGCATAACTCCTCGGCGGCGATGTTGGGGAAGAGGAAAGGGCGAGGAATTCGCGCTCAAAGGTCTGCGTCGTGGGTGGCTTCACAATCGCTTCGTCTGTGCCTGAATCCGGCGTGACGGATCTGATTGTGTTGGCGTGTCGATTAGGCGCAACAGGCTGCGCAATTTGAGACGAGCTTTGATTCGAAGGGCGCTCTTCATTCAGATACTGGTCGTACAAGCTGGGTTGTTTCCGCCGTCGGCTTTCCGTCCATCTCTGCCGCTCCCGGTCCATGGTGGGGTATGTCTCTGTGTACAGCGCTGGATTTGGGTCAAGCGCTGGTGAAGACAGAGTACTTTGTCCCGGTCACTTGACCCGCATCTGTTTGTCGAATAGTATCTCCGCCTCGAGCTCGTCTGTGTTGTGTGCGCCGTTGAGCGAGCTCTTGTGGTTGGGCAGTAACTGCCGCTGTGCGCCGGCAATCTGCAGCAGTCGAGCCGCGCTCAAACACTCTGACGAGGCAATAATGGTCCGCCGTCGCGCGACGCAGTGCATTGGGTGTGCGTACGACCACAGCGGGTGGCGAGTCGGATCAGCGCGACATGATCTTGGGCGATAAATGAAGTCGACGGAGAATGGAAGTTGACAACGTGCTGCGGGAGACGTTTGAAAGATGGGTTGTCACCCGAAATTAAGCGAATCCAATAAAGGTCGGAGTGATTTACAGCAATGCACGTTGCGAGGATAGACGTCTTGAAACGCGGAATGTGTGTTCCTGAGGGCAGTGGGTGATCTTCAAGATAGCGGCCCAGGGTCCCGTCGACATGGACTTGTCTCTCGAGCGAGTGGGTCTTTCTCCGGTCCGCAGGGCTCCAATCAATAATCGAGCCCCAAATTGGTTCAACATGTCACACAGGCTATATCCTTTGTCGAATTTGGTTTTGGGCCTTCAATGCACGTGTAGAGACCTGCTTATTCTGCCTTCCTCAAACAGGGTGGTGCCCGTCTGTAAGGGCTCCAGGCCAGCCCACAGGAAATGAAATCACTCAAAGAAACCTTTGTCTAGCTTCACTTGGCTGCGTTCTACTGTATAATTACCTGGTCATTTACAACAATAGGGCACCGTGGCTGCCCAACAAAACGTCTTTGCATACAACACAACACGCGTTTCGAGTCCAAGGAAATTCGTAACATTCCAATCTCAAACATCTAATAATCTTCCAGAAGGAAGCTACTGTGCCTCGGATCTTAACGAGATGCCGGACGCAAGGACGCACTCTCTGCATATGAACCAGTCCAAGCGCCCGAACTGCCAAAAGTCTCACCAGACGGTCCGTGTCAAACTCCATTGCACCTAATTGCGCTTTTCGCATGGCGCACACTTGCTAGAATATAAAAATTCGCACTTGTCCGGACCTTTCATCCATCCCCGAAAACACTAGATGGCGCTAGTAGGGGGTGATCTGTTGAAACCACTCAGGTCCCGACTTGCCGTCTTCCGCAAAGCCTGGCCGAGAGTCTCAATCGAGAGGTCGCCATGGTGTTGAGGCGAACCAATAGATGGGCTGCGTGCTGGACTGAGTTCCACGCCTTTTGCTGAGCCTGGTCCGCTTGCGGTAGTGGGAGGAGTCGTAATTCCTGGAGACATTGTCTGCGAGAACGAAGATAACGGTGATCGTGTTGGAGAGACTGGCCGATTCAACTTGGGTGATTGCGACAAACCGGGGTCGGTGGTAGCAGACAATGGCACGTGGTGCAAAGACTGATTGGAACCGGTCTCTGCATGTTCGCCGTGCATGACATCTGCGAAGGAGATGAAGCTTAGTCTTCGTACGTCGTTGGGGTCCAGAGAGCCGTAGTTCGAGGCATTATCATCCACTTCGTGCTGAGTGGGTAGGTGAGCGTGTTCATGCTGTGATTCCTGAGGCGATAGTGCCAAGTGGACTTCGGACTGACGTGCAGATGGAATGCTCTCGGCAATGGCAGTAGCAGCGTTCTGATGTGCTGTATGTGTCACGACTTCCACCTCTTCTGGGCCAAGGTGATCGTCCGTTATGGCGAGTGAAGAAGCTTCGAGTGCTGGGGGTATCTGGTCCTCGGTCTTGATGTGCGCGGGTATAGCTGAAGCCATGTCCGGAGAGAGAACCGACTCCTGCACGTTTCGCTCGAAGATCAAGGAAGAAGCTGCTGAAGCTTGGTTGGGTGAGGCTGATCTTGGTCGTGGAAGATCAGGTGTTTGTGTCGAACTCAGTCCGGCTACTCCTTGAGGGCTAGCCATCTTTTGAGATTCTGCCGTTGTCGCCGACGGGGATTGTTTCTGTTGCTCGACCTCGGATTTGCTGGCTTCGCCTTTACTGTCTTTCTTGACCAAACCGAGTAGCTTCTTCTTGACGGACGACTTGCCGTCGCTTGTTTGTGATTTCTCTCCAGCAGTAGGTGTAGTATCTTCAGAAGTCTGATTGGTGATAGTCGAGTCGCGGGCAGGAATCGTATGCGAAGACGCTGAAGGAGTAGTATCTACAGCGCTCATTGCATGCTCAGCTCCGGTCTTGTAGCCGACTTTGGCGCAAGGAGTAATACGATCAAATCTGACTCGTGATTTCTTGGCCAGCAAGAAGTATCAGAAAGCCGTTGGTAGAGCTGCAAGGTCGATTGATTTGAAGATTGAGAGTCAGGTTGCGATATGGTTGAGCAAGAACAGCCAGGTCACAGAACAGCGATACAAACGAAAATGCCTCGAAGCTGAAGTGGGAACAAGGCACATGACTTTCAAGAAAGGATGGCTGCGCTGCGTCATCCAGCTATTTTTTGGCGCAGGACCACCAAGCACCACCTGGCGGACACGGACAAGGCGGAGATTCACTTCGGCAGGCACCCGAACTCGAATCACATCCTCCGTCACGACACTAATTCTTCCTTCTATCGCTGATTGCTTGCATTTACATTGATGGCTTTGAAGATCTGTTGGATCGCATCTCGACGTGCTACCGTTATCTCGTCCACATGTCGCCCCTGCAACCGACCATGCATGCGCTCGTATCGACCGCCATCAAGTGACATCTTTTTGTTGATTGCGGACCAGCCCTGCTTCGGTATCCGAGCTCAAGCGCGTACCTGATCTCGTTGATCCCTGCTCAAAGAGATCGACACAGAAATTACGCAGCAACCAGTCTGTTTCCAAGGCACAAATGCAAAGCCAATTGCTTGTCTCCCAGTCGTCAAACGTCGTTTCATTGTCTGCCTGAAATCGAGGCTCTTGACTTACCCCACATTTCCAAAACACAAGCCAGTGCCCCTGTCATAACTACCAAATTGCTATACAATGTCTATCATCATGAAGCGCTCCATGCCGACGAACCGCTGGATGAGACAACTCGATCGAGCGGTTCGTGAGCGTCTCGGTCCTGGTCCTTTTTGCTTGGTATCACCCGGTCGCAGTGAGCGCACCAAGATCGTACCTGGTAGGTTCTCTCGCGGAGTAGATACTCGCCGCCCTCCCGTTCATCCTCATATTCCTTCACTACATGCCCAATGTTCACTCGCTTCTTGACTTTTTTCTTCACAACGCCGCCGATACCTTCTATCTCCTGTGTTTGGTAGCTGGTATTGCTCCAATGCAATTTGTCACTACTGGGTGGATCGAAAGCCGTCTGAAACTGGTCGGCATCGATCTCGACCTCAACTTCTCGAACAG
Source organism: Elsinoe australis (assembly GCA_007556505.1). Taxonomy (NCBI): domain Eukaryota; kingdom Fungi; phylum Ascomycota; class Dothideomycetes; order Myriangiales; family Elsinoaceae; genus Elsinoe; species Elsinoe australis. The sequence continues at coordinate 835,425 of SWCS01000004.1, forward strand.
CTAGGCAACGAGTTTCACGACCACATGGAACACCCTGTTCGCCCTCGCCAATACCAACGCCAGTATGCGAATAGCGACGTCTCCAGTTCCAGCCACGGAGATATTTTGTGTCCTCGGAGCGTTGATGTTTAGCACAGTCTTCACAGAACCACATCTGGTGCACACAAGTGCAAGGACCGTGATAGAATGTCATCTGCTGTCGTTCATCGTCCGGAGTTCTGCCAAGGTCAGATTCATGTGCAAAGATTTGATGAGACGAGCTGAAAACGCACCTGCTTCCGTCGCTGCTCTGTTCGACCGTGATGAGATGTTTCTCAAGTGGGGCTTTGACACACACCCTGCAGAGCCGTCGATGGCGGCCAGCTAGTGCATTCGACATGGGCTTCTGAATGCAGTTCTAACCTCGGATAAGCTAATTGTTTGCAGAATAGACTATACCGTCGGTGCTTACCCTGCATATGATCACGCCACATCTCTGGCATGGATTGACCAAATCTCGTGCGCATGGTATTCGGGCTTTGCCATCATTGTGACAACGCAGTGCTCGTGCTATGAGGGATGTCCTATGCTGCAGAAGATTGCTCCTGATTTGTCGACAAGTCTGTGAGAGCTGATCTAAAGAAGTCAAGTCGAGCAGTGTTGCGATCTCGGAAACTACTCTGAACCAAAGTCAGTCCGACGTCGGCATGCCAGTATCCACTACAAGCAGACTCTGCTGAAAGGGAAGAATATAGAGACTCTGAAAAACAGAAATACTTACGGATAATATACAGTAGCTTTGAAAATACCGCGGGTGTCTTGTGTTGCTGCATCTAGACCATCGCCAATCTTCAAGTCCCGGAGTGCGGCATATGGAGGAGGGGCAAACGACGTGGGGTGGCCATCGTCATCGAGGTTCAGCAACTTGACCATGATCAACGTATCATCGGAGCAAAAGAGCTTCTTGACCGTGACAAGACGGCTGTCACGATCAAGCGTCTAGGGAAGAGGATAGGGAGTAAGCGAGTTATGAAGGGGAGGCGTGCAAGAGAAGGAAGTACAAACATTGTCTGGTGACTGCTCGTATCATGCAATTGCGGACTTTGGATCCGCTTGCCGATCGGCCAATCATGGCACGTGTGCTGCAGACGGGCGATCTGTATTGCAGATGAACTGGCAATTTGAATATCTAATAAATGTCTCCTAGGTTTGATAGTTACATGATCATGAATGATATTTGGGCAGCGGGAACTTGAGCCCATCTGGTGCTCGCACTCTACTTGCCAACTTCCATGTAAAATGGTTTTGTGTGATGTTTTGGTGTAACGAAAAGCCACCAGAGCAAGAAAAGGAGTACCTCAAGTGCCAGTGCCATGTCATGTTTAACGTTTTCTATACCATGACCCTTCTCTATTTGAAGTCGGTCATAAAGCAAGGCTAATGCAGGCTAATCGACCCAACTAACGCAAATGACCGCTCTGGCGTTTCAGTCTGATATCGTACACGAACTGGATCGCTGAGATGTGTAGACTTGCATCCACTTATCCGGACACAAAACAGTCTATTTCTTCTTCCCGAAGACTGGCTCGCCAACCTTTGCCCCAGTGAGCCTAACGTTCGCGGCTTTCTGGATCTTCTGCACGAATTCCATGTTGGGCCAGTCTGCTCCTGGCCTTTCCAGCGCCGCAACATACGCAACATCCACACTAGCCTTGCTTGCGAGGTCTTTTTGTGTCATGGTTGTGCCTTTCTGGTTCTTGAGCCCGAGCCGCGCCTGGGACAGCGCCTTGGCTACATCGTCTGGCACCTTCTTTGTGGCGACAATGTCCTCCGATCGGTCGACCTTTGTGAGATGCTGGCCTTCTTGACCCTTGTTGGTTGCCTGAAATAATGGTTAGCTCTGAGATCAGGGAGGAAGATGGCCTTGAACGGTAGAACTTCGTCCTAAGAGCATCTCGCGATGGGCAAGACTCACGTTCGCAGAAGAGAACTTCTTCTCTGTGGCGACGACGGCACCACTGCGCTGTGCTGCGTTCAGAGCACCTTTGCCCTTGATGACGGTCTCGCGCTGAGTGGCGCCAGGCCCACGAGCCTTGGCTCCGATCTTGGTGACGGTGTCCCACTCAGACATTGTGGGTGTGATTGAGATTGCTGAACTGCGAAATCGATATTTGGATCGAGGGTATAACAGGTGGTTGGGAGAGCGAGTTCTGTAGTGGCAATGAAATATGCAGGAGAGGTTGAGAATTATGTGAGGGCGAGTGATGGATGTTCAGGTCAGAATCCCGAGATGCGTCACTGTCGGGCTGCAGCAAGCTATACCTCTTTGGGCGGGCGGTGAGGATGACTTTCGAGGGGTTTCGATTGACACTGAACCAAAGGCACGTGCCTGCTTCCCAGTATGCTTAAATAACGAACTTCGCTTTCGGCGACCGCAATAAGTCTGATATCGCTTACATTGGAAACTTGATGCACTCATTGCAGATTGAAAGTGGTATGCATACGATGAGTCGTGCATTCGCAGTCAGGTCAAATTGATGTGCCTACTTCACTAAGGCAGTTGTAGGTTACTCAGGTGGTCCTCGGTGTGTTCTCCTGGGTCTCGTCCTCCTCCCCGACTTCGTCTGTACTCGGTTCAGTATCATCGTCTTCGGTAGTTCTCTGATCATCCCCATTTTCGTCGACCTTTTCTGGCGGGACCCAATTGCCGTTCTCATAACCCCATCCATCAGTATTCTGCACTCCGAAATATCCTCGTCTGTCTCGAACATAAAGCAGGGCAGCGTAGGGGATGGGGATGAATAGGATGCAACTGACAAAGATGTTAGTCATTGTCACATCGCTGATAGCGGAGGGCTGTTGCACGTACAAGCCGAGAGCGTGAATGGCTAAGGCGACGATTCTGAAGGATAAGTTCCCTTTCTCGATGATGTTGAAGAAGCTGAGTCCGACCACGTTCATCCAAAGAAGCCATATGGGCACCTTGAGGATTTCTGAAAGCAAGAATTTGCCTGGACGTAGTCTGTGTCGAAGGAGTCTGATGCCCTCGAGCAAGGTGATGATGAGTGCACTTAGGAGGGAGATGGCTAGGACGGCGGTCAAGATGCTTTCTTCATATTAACAAACGGCAGAGATCAGGAGGAGCTGGGAGACTGACGTTCTTAGGGGGTAGAAGGCTTCCCAGTCCCAACTCATGCCATGCCAAGCACGGTGTATAGCAAGGCCTATGGCGATGGCGCAGTAAAAGAGGTTGATCAAGATGACACCAAATTGTCCAATGAGGATCGGCATCAAGAGCCATTTGTGGTAGAAGTCGCTTCGGAATTCGTTGGTTGCCTTCATGATGAATGAATGGGTGATCAATGGGAAACAGAATGAATGGACAAGTGGAAATGCAGATGTATCATACACGCTCAATAATGAAAAATGGCAGATATATCTGGAGAAAACTCATGGGAGAGAACAAAATTGATAGCCGCACGTGTAGGCAATACACTCCATCGTTATGGCAGTCACGACTGGCTTTGTCAAACTTCCTTTTGGAAGCCGTGTCTCGCACGACTGTGCCTTACCACCTGATCTTCCGCGCCGTCGCCTTGAACTACGTAACAATTGAACACAAGAACGATCAATGAGACACACAAGACGGTCTAGGTATTAATAAGCGTAACTGTGGAGACCTGTTTGAACTCGCGCTTGCGGCGTCTAATTTTTGCCGCGATCGATCTGGACTGACGTCAAGCACCCCATAAGAACAATTTCCATTGGCGACTCCAGGTCGAGCACTTTGCCTGACCCTGCTTCTGTGACATTGTCTGCTGCGTTGCAAACATCGTAGTCAACTTTCATCCAAGATGTTATGTACTCGTCAGCCAGTGTTCCGCTCTGTGTTTCGGCAGCCAGCCCTTCGCAGAAACGCAGCAACATTATCATCAAATCCACACATCGTAAGCATATTACAGGCATTGTCAATCCCGAGGCTAGAATCTAAAGAAAACAGTATGTTCACCCGCAGCCGGACAAGACGACTTTGTTATCATTCTTGCCAACTGCCTCGAATCCTGCTCTGGCTATAGGAACCACAAAGACAGTACCACCCACACCAGACTCTTTGACTGAGAACCCCAACTTCATGAGAATACTTCATGGAGTCATTCGTCAACACGCTACCAAGGATCCCGTAGTCATTGGACAAGCGAACATGTTTGCCTCTAGCGCTGGATCATCGCTAGGATCAGGTGGAGTGTTCTTTCCATCAAATCACCCCTCGCAACAACGATCTCGAGCGAAACGTCAGTACGGAGGCGGAGGAGGTGCAGGAGGCGACGGGGCCGGTGGCGCTAGTGCTCAAGGAGGGATGGGTGGAGCTGGGAGGGGTGGTCACATTCACGTTAGTGATTCGAGGAACCCGCCGGACTTTGGCAGGGTGGCTTGGCCAGAAGATATTTTTGGCAGTCTGGAAGTCGATGGGCAAGGCAAGTTCGTCGACGATGGCAGGTATCAAGAAAGTGGCACCTATCGAGTTGTGACAAGGGAGGGAATGTAAGTGCATGTTTGCAGCAATACGACCCATGAGCTAACACAGCGATAGCCTGCAGCTGAGCGACTATCTGCGGGAGAGACTTGTTGAGCGGCTGAGAGAGTTGGATCGCAAATAAGATGTGTATGACGACGGACATCGCCGAATCGCAGCATCCTTGAAGCCGAGATTCGTTTAGTGTGACCTGCCAGTATCCGGATAGCATGCTGTACGGAACAACAGCCGGCAACATATACAACACTCGCCCATCTGCTTACTCTCCTTTGTATGACCAAAGTTGTTGGCCTGATCCAGAACGACGGAGTCGATCTCCGGGCACATGGGTCACAGGTTCGGCGCAAATGCCGATTGGTGGTTTATCCAAACAAAGTAGCTGAAAGAGACCACTCACGTGAGCGCACGACACCATTGGTAGCCCAGAGCATGCAGCGTCAGATCTGTTGGCTCCCGACATGTACATATGGCGGCGTTTGTAGTACAGTAGTGGCGCTGCGCGTCCTCAACGAAAATGCGAAACTGTCAAGATCCGAACCAAGCAAAACAAGTCTTGTCATGCCTGACGTGTTCGCTCGCTGATTAGGCTCAAATGAAGGATGTTGAGGTCCTCATGTCTGCTCGTTTTTACCCAAATGCCAAGAATTCTTGATGCACGGCCCCTCCCCCACCAAGTCACTCTCCAACTCGGATCCACACGCACTTCACACCACATCTCCTCGACCTCCATACCATACATCTCCTCAACAGTACGAAAGCTCGACATACGATCCTGCTGACTCGACTGCCGCGCAACGCCAGGCTTGCTTCTTGAGAAAGCTTCGCTCGAAGAAAGTATTCATTGCTGAAACAGAGACTCGAGCGTCCGCTCCACCTGACCATTGACATCACACTCCACACCTCGGAATATCCCGCCTAAACGTAAATTACATTGGTTTTGAACGACACGTATCAATTGGAAAGAGCGTACGGAAATACAGGACGGCTTGGAAACGCTAGAGGAGTTGTCGCGACGAGTCTCAACCAATTCCACTCCTTCATATCATTGCCGGATAGACTCGTTACATGAGCCGGTAGACGGCGCCTGGATGGCTGGCATACACCGCAAAGCGAGAAAGTGCCCGTCATCATATTTGAAGGCTCGCATATTGCTGTAGGCGCAATTTGGCTTCCACCGCCCTCCCAGACCTCGACGGGACCGCACCCGGTCTTGGCTATCGAAGATGGCGGCAGCATTCGACGATGACGACTTGTCATTGTCCATAACCTCATCGAACCCTCGTAGAAGCTCCAAGGATGACCGTCGAGAAGATATGCCACCTCCTTCGGCCCCATCATCTCGGCCCCATCGACCTCCAAAGTCCAATGCGACTGGATCTAGCGCGTCTGGCAGAAGAGATAGACGACTCGAACAGTACGACATGCACCGCACCCTTGGCGAAGGCTCTTTTGGTAAAGTCAAATTGGCGACTCATAAGGTGACGGGACAGAAAGTGGCATTGAAGATCATCACGCGTTCAAAGATGTTCACCCGCGATATGGCAGGACGGATTGAGCGCGAGATCTCGTACCTACAATTGCTTCGTCACCCACACATTATTAAGCTCTACACCGTGGTTACTACGCCAAAGGAAATCGTCATGGTACTTGAGTACGCTGGGGGCGAGTTGTTCGACTATATCGTGAACCATGGCAGGCTGCCAGAAGACAAAGCCCGAAAGTTCTTCCAGCAGATTGTATGCGCCATCGAGTACTGCCATCGACACAAGATTGTTCATCGCGATTTGAAGCCCGAGAATCTGCTGCTCGATGACAACTACAATGTCAAGATCGCCGACTTTGGGCTCAGCAATATCATGACGGACGGCAATTTCCTCAAGACGAGTTGTGGTAGTCCAAATTATGCTGCTCCCGAAGTGATCAGTGGTAAACTGTATGCTGGGCCCGAAGTCGACGTCTGGAGCTGTGGAGTCATCCTCTACGTTCTGCTCACTGGCCGACTGCCTTTCGATGATGAGTACATTCCAGCACTCTTTAAGAAGATCCAACAAGGGACATATAATGTGCCAAGCTACATCTCAAAGGATGCAGCAAGGCTGATCAAGCGCATGCTTCAGGTGAATCCTGTACTTCGTATAACGGTGCAGGAAATCAGACAAGACCCATGGTTCAACAAAGATCTCGCCGATTATCTGAAACCACCAGTCGAGGAGTTTGTCGAAACAGGAGTCGATCCTAGCAAGGCCATCGACCCTCTGAAACTCAATCCTGGTGTGCCAGCCATTGTGCAAGAGAAACTTCACCATGCTGTTGTTGGCAAATTAGGCAAGACCATGGGTTACGGTATGCAAGATGTGCAAGAAGCGCTGTCTAAGAACGAGCCTAGTGCCGTCAAAGATGCTTATCTCATTGTGAGGGAGAACACCATCATGAAAAATGACCGTGAGTGCACGAATGATCCAGTACTGTTGGGCATGCTCGTTAATTCTTTTCCAGCTGTCCTAAAGGAGAACCCAACTCTACAGCCTTTCTTGGCACAGTCGCCTCCTGCTTACGGAAGTCTTAGGGGAGCATCCATAGGCAGTACTTTGCCTAGGACCCAATCACCCCCGATAAACCCAGCTTCTTCAAATTTTGATCATCCTCGTCACGGTTCGACAGCTTCCAGCACCATCGGCGAGAGTCGATCACCAGTATCGACTGTCGGCATTCTCCCTACATCACTTCCGACATTTCATGCTGTCTATATGAAAGGGCAGGCTAACCGTACATCGGACGACGACAAGCCGCTTGAAGCAGATCCAAGCTCAACAGCTACGGGAGCCAGTGGATCAGATGAATCCAAAGCTGCCGTCAGGCGCCAACTCAATCCTCACGCAAAGGGCAGTCAGATGAATCTTCAGAAACTCGACAAACCCGAGGCCATGACCCCGCTTTCTGGAGAGAAGACCGCCGCCCCAGTCAAGCGCAAGACGACGAAATGGCAGTTCGGCATAAGATCCCGCAACTCGCCTAGCGAAGCAATGTTAGCCATCTACAAGGCCCTCAAGTCAATGGGTGCAGTCTGGGAAGCCCCGCGTATCCGACGTCCTGGCGGCAACTCCTCGCCCAGTCGCGAGGAGCATCGTTCACGAAATCACGAGGGCTCTCAATCTCCAGAGTACTCCGACAGCGATCCCGACGCCGGGACCGACCCCGAGTACGCCACCCGTGAAGAACGCGAGGAGCGCGCCCGCCGCCGCGCTCGCCGCAACGACGAATCGTTCCACCACGGCACCGGCAGTTCGGACGAAGAACACTACGACTCACGCCAACGCGACGCACAACGCCGCCGCCGCCCCCGCGGCCGCGACCGGTACGGCCCCTGGAACGACTGGGGCTACAAGATCCCGGAAGACCCATGGATCATCAACGCCCGCTTCCGCAAAGACGGCATGTACCCGCCAGGCGTAGCGCATCCGTCCTCGACCCACTCCAGCCGTGCCGACCTCCGCGACCACGAGGTCCGCCGCCGCTCATCCACCGTCAGCAGCGCCACTAGTGCCCCGTCCCCCAATAATCAAGGCGGCAACGCTGGCGCCACTGATACGCCGCCTTCGAACAGCCACCCTGGCTCTGCGCACGGCAGCACCGAGAACGTAGCCGCGTCTGGACCCGGTATGGATCCCCAGGGCACTCTCCGCCGCAGCGATCGCGGCGACGACAGCTGCTGGGTGTACGTCACGATCCAGCTGTACTGTATCGAGAAGGACAGCTTTATGGTTGACTTCAAGTGCGCGGGGTATGAGCGCTTGGTGCGCAAGTTTGCCCGGAGCGTGAGGAGGCAGATGAGCAGTGACGAGGGGAGGGATATTGGGGACGAGCATGTTGAGAGGTATGGCAGTGAGGCGGATGATGATATGGATGAAGGATATGAAGGGACGGGCAGGGTTGTTGGCGAGAAGGACATCAGTAGCCCGTTCCCGTTTATGGATGTTGCTAGTAGTCTGATCGTGACGCTTGCGCAAAAGGACTGAGGGGATGGTCGTGGTGATAGGTAGGGACGAGTGGGGCTCTTGCGAATGCGGTCGGGCATTTTTGGTTGATGCAAACTGCTTGGAAGAGATGTAAGCTATGAAGACGGGCTGCTTGGTGTGCCCATGATCACGATCTTTTTGGCGGGATTGCTTGGGACGAGACATTTGCATAGCTGCATGATGGGGTATAAAGGGAAGATGAGACGATTATTCATTAAGACATTGGAGCGCCATTAGATGGCTGAGGTCTGGAAAATAGCTTGCTCGGATGTAGAAGGCCTGAATGAAGATGAACGAGAGTCAGATGACATGCAGATGTTGCATGATAATGACATTCATGCTTGCAATGTCTTTGATGGCAATACGTGTTCAAACATTATCCGGTGCTATGCTACTGGTATACATGTATGCTAGTTTCCTCTCCTTCCAGCCTCCACCGCCTCACTGCTCCCCACCCTTCCCAGCAAGGAACATCTCCCTGAAGTCAGCATTGCTCTTCTTCCCCTCCCCCTCGCCCTCCTCCGTTTTCCCTTCCACCCCTGCGCCGCCCCGCTTAAACCCCAACCCACCTCTCCTCCCTCCCCTCCCACCCCTGCTCTGACCAGGCCGACTCACCATTGCAGGCCTGATCTTCAACCCCTCCTTGCCCTTCCCATCACCCACTGCGCTTCCCTCTCCACTAGCAATAAACGCGCCGCCCTTTTTCCCCCTAGCAAGCAACTCCACAACCTCCCCAACTCTGCATCCCTCCCCTAACTTCCCTGCCTCTGACCCGCCCATCATCCCTGCCTTCCCGGCATCCTTCATATCCACAAATTCGACAATCGCGCCCCCCTTGTCCCGCCGCACCGTGACCTTCCGTACTGGCCCGTACTGCGCGAAGAAATCATGCACGCGCGTGTCGTTGACCGTGTCCGGCAGGCTGAGCAGCGCGACGGTGCGCTCGCGTTTCGTCCTTCCTGTGTCTTCGGCTGGTGCCGTGGTCGAGGAGGGTCCAGCTGAGGGGGACGCGGCGGACGCGGCGTCGGGTGTCGGTGAGGCGCCTTCTGCGGCTGTTGGGCCAGCGGTGTCGAAGACTTTTGAGGTGCCGTGTTTCTTGTTGGTAGCGTCGCGGGTCGATTTGTCTGTTGCGAGGGAGACGCGGAGGAGGCGAGATTGGAGGGGTCTGTTGTTGAGAGAGAGGGAGGATTGAGCTTCGTCCTGTTGTGTGGTTAGCTTGAATTAGTTATGGTTAGGAATGGAGAGGGGGGCTTACGGCGGTGCTAAACACCACAAACGCGGTGCCAGTGAATTTTCCGTTGGCGGAGCGCATCATGCGGATGCTTTCGATCTTGCCGCTCTGTGCGAAAAAGACACGAATGTCGTCTTCGGTCGCCCCATGCTCGATGTTGCCGATGTGTACCTCGCGCCCTTCGGCTGTTGCGCCGCGGCGCTCTTTCTTTGCGTCAGGGTCGCTGACGAGGGCAACGAGACGGTGCTGGGCGTCAATGACTTTATCGTTCAGCTCAGTAGCGGCCTGCGCTTCTTGTGCGGTGAGGAATTGGACATAGCAGAAACGGCGCCGCTGATTGAATTTAAGGGATGGGAAGCGGATCGAGACAATGGTGCCGTATGAGGAGAAGAGATCCCGTATCTCATCCTCTGCGAAGGATGGTGGATAGTTGGTTACGTAGAGAGTAGACAACGTGCCTGACTTGATTTGTATCTCGCGCTCATTTATCACCTTGCCATCACGAGTACGCGCAGTGAGGACGTCTTCGTGTGTCTCGAATTCGATGGTCGCAGTGGCAGATGTTTTATCCTCGTTGACGACAATGGTGACTGACAAGATCGTGCCGCAGTCAGCAAAGAATTGTCGTAAAGCCTTCTCCGTGACGTCCGTGGGCAGGTTCCTGACGGTAATTGTATTGTGCTCTCTGTCGCGTTTGATCTGCGCAGATGCAGAAGCTGACGGCTCTGTACGGACATCGTCTGGTGCGATTTCCTCGGTCTTGTTCCGTTTGGCAGCAGAGTCACCGTTCACAACAGGCTCGTCCTCGCGCTTTCGTTTGCCAGGGAATGTAGATTCTTCAAACGGAGCGGGGGCTGCTTGAGCAACGGCTTGAGCATCTGCAGCAGCAGCCTCGGCCTCCCGCTCCCTGCGTAGCTTCAAGAATTTTTGTGATCTTCGGAGCTCGACCTGTGCCTTCTGAATCTCTTCCGGCAGTTCATGTGTCTGAAAATGATGGGCATAAAGCTGGTGAATCTTCTCCGGCCAGTCCAGATTTTTCTGCTTCATAGCTTCTCGCAACACCTCAGAAGCTAGGCGAGGACAAGTCTCAGGTGTCTCCTCTCTGAGGTTGAACACAGTCCTCTCGGCACCCCAAACGAAGATCTCCCATTCGTAGTACTGCGCCCAAAAGTCATAGCTGTGTCCTTGCACCGGGATCAAGCTCCTCCACAGGCTTCTCGCCTCCTCCATGCGCCTCGCTTGAGTAAGAAATTTAACAAAGATCTTCTCGATTCGCCAAAGTGGATCCCCCTTGAAGTCATCACCGTATGCCTTCTTTCCGTCGTGCTGGATATCCGTCAAACAGTTCGAGATGGCCATCTCTGCCATGTCTACGTCATCCTCAGATGCTTTCGGCTCGAATGCGCGGCGTCTAAGGTAGCTGCACCATGTTGAATACACGATCAGGATTTCCTCCATGCCGCCAGTTGGTAAGAGTCCACTGTTCGTTGCCTTGTGCTTGACGCCCTCAACCTCGTCGTACGTCTTCAAATCCAGCTCGACTCGCTGCAGACGACGGGCCCAGAGCTCACCGGACCATGGACAATGCCTAGTTGCTCGCTCCAGAAGAGGCAGAATGTTAAGGCTGGAAGAGTCGAGGGAGGTGAGAAAGTCGACATAATCTAGCCACCACTCGACCATGGTAGGAAAGCGCAGAAGCGCTCGCTCGTACAATGCGCATCGCAGCTCGGTGTCGAAAGGTCCAGGCTTCTTCCTGTACTTTCCCTCCCAAGCGAGATATGCTGCAAAGGCACTGTATAGTGCAGCATTATCATTACTGCGAAATGCGCGAGTCAATTCCAGCTCGTAAGCGTCGCGCTTGTTGAATTCTTGCTTTGCTGGCGCCGCAATCTCGTTGGTGGTAGACATGATTTCCTCCCACGAGTCGCTTTTGTGGTTCGAGATGAAAGGCCAAAATGATTGGGAAGTGCCTTCCCAGTGAGCGTGCGGGATCTGCAGCCTGTTCATGTACAGGAGCTGGACCTCTTCGACTGTTTGCGGAGAAGGATTCTCAGGAAAGTCCTGCATGATGAGTTCAGAGTAACGATTCCAAACGACGTGACTTTCGTCCATCCGCCATTTTGTTGCCTCGACCGCTTGAGCCCAGACAGACAGGACCATCTCGCGAGAAAAAACTTCCTTGCAAATCATCTTGTCCTCGTCGGTCCAGCTGTCATCGTCGCCATCCATGAAATCGTTGGCCACTGCGTAGGTCGACCATACCCATTCACCGTAGAGACTCCACAGTACGATACTTGCAGGTTCCTCCTGTACTGCCTTCGTGCAGAGCTCCATGACAGCGCTACGCTCCTCACTGCTGTGTGCAAGCATACTTTCGTCATTAATCCAGTCTCTCCAGATGTCCTCACCAACGGAGTATCTGGAATCCATAGCGTCTCTAGCCATGCGCAATTCTTTGAGCAGAGGATAACTCCTCGGATCCGACGGTTTCCCGCTCTCATCGAGAGGCGTATTGGCATGCGCAAGGAAGCCGCGATGAAGGAGGTTGATAAGCTGGACATGAGAATTGTAATCGTATGAATTGTCCGCCAGGTAGGTAGTCAGCTCTTGAATCGCCTTGGTGTCTTCCTCCGAAATGGAAGCGGCAGAAAAGCTACGGGGCGGAGGAGTTTGGGCAGGCGCTTCAGCCATGACCAAATCTGAGGCGGAATGAGTTCTGACATTAGGTGGTGGTTGTCTAGCGTGAGACAATGATGGCGATCTGGCTAGATCAGGTCGTGATCCTAGAGCATGTGGCGTTCCTGGCTGGACTTTTGTCGAAATATCTGACATGGCATCCATGTTCGACATGGAAGAATTGCGATGCGCACTGAGAAGCGAAGGCCGGTGGTGTGGCTGCGGCGTGCCAAAAGGACTCTGAACTTCCGTGACTGGAGTTACAGCAGCAGATACGGACATACGCGCATCTGCTGTGTATTGAGGGAGAGTACCAGCGCCTCCAGCTTGGCCCTGCGCTTGCGCATACTGTTGAACTCCAGGCTGTCCGTACTGGGATGAGGCACGAGGCGGTTCTGGAGAGGGTGTGATCTTGATCTCCTGACTCAGCAATGAAGTGGTTCGGTTCCCGGCGACAGGACGAGGTCGCTTCCTGCTGCCATTCTGAGGTTGATTCTGAGGTTGGTTCTGCGGTTGGTTTTGAGGTTGGTTTTGATTAGAGGAGGAGCCATTCTGAGCGTTTGAATCATCTGACAATAGTCGCGCTATATCCATGTCGGTCGATCCTGTTCGTGTCCACCCCTACTTCGTGGCAAAGTGTGGACCATGCGATGTTCCCGTCTGTCGGATTCAAGCGGTAAGCGATAACAGATACGTAAGAGGGTGAAGGGAATTTCAGATTAGATAGATTAGATGTCCGAGTGCGCAATTGTGGACAGTTTTCCGTCGGACGCCTAGGATGCCCGCCGGACCTTCAGCTGAGGCCAGGATACCAGACTCCTGCGGCGTTATCCTCAGAGCTCGTTCAGGCAGAGATATCTGAGATTGCTCAGGCTTGCTATGAAAGAGCGAGGACAGAGCGCCCCTTGGACTGCGGAAAGCAAATTGATGAAATGACTGTTCCCCAAATAGTCACGCACATGCAAAGGCAAAGAAAGTGCGAAAAGCGCGAAGATCTCCTTGCGGATAGTTGATCTGCTGTCAAAACGGCCATTTCTGTGGTCAAAGCTTCTGAAGTGAAGCCGTCTGCAACGCCAAGGACTGCACATTTTCTTGATCCTCGAGCACGCCGCTGCACCCTCTGTCATCTCTGGCAATCGCACATCCAATGAGCGGACCATTACGGCAGCGAAAGCTGCTGCGAGACAGTATGTGCGTTCATGCGATACTTGAGATCGTATCACTAACAGATCAAAGCCGCTCTCCAATGCCTCCACCCACAACCCTCTACCCTACCGCCCTCAACCACACTCATCCAACGCCGAACCTTTCTCAAGAACCTCTTCGGCGGCAGATCTAGCGCGAAAGAGTCCTCCGCACAGAAAGCCCAGAACCCATTCCTGAATGATCTTCTATCTCGCAAAGCCCCCGCCCGACGACCCTCACAAGATAAAGGCGACCTCTCAGCTGGCTCGCTCTTCAACACCGAAGCAGACACCAAAGAGGTATCACATGGCGAGTACGAACGCGAGATCGCCCCAGAAGATGAGGTCTTCATCCACGGCCGGCGGCGCGCCCTCTCCGAGATGCAGGTCGTGCTTGACCCCCAGCCCCAGGCCAGAGAACTGTGGCAGCGGAGGAAAGTGATTAATCTGGTCAAGAAGAAGGAAAGGCTGAGTCATGATGAGTTCATCAAGCAGACGGAGAGGGAGGTTACGGTCAGAAGCCAGAACTTCAAGACCAGCGTGAAGAAGTTGGGGATGCTGGCTAGGCAGATTCAGGGGAAGACGGTGGAGGAGGCGATTGTGCAGATGAGGTTCAGCAAGAAGAAGGTTGCGCAGGAGGTGAGGAAGCATTTGGAGTTTGCGAGAGACAAGGCGGTTGTGAGTCGGGGGATGGGGTTGAAGGGCGTAATTGAGGGGGAGCAAGAGGAGCCAGTCGTGGAAAAGCCGGTCGATATTCAGACTAAGGATGGAAAGAGATATACCGTGGAGGACCGGAGTAAGATCTACGTTGATCAGGCCTGGGTTGGACGAGGTCCATTTGGTCAAGAGCCCGACTACCGCGCAAGAGGTCGTGTCTATGTGATGAGACCGCCATGGACGCACTTGAGTGTGAAGCTGAAGGAAGAGGGCACTCGTGTGCGAGAATGGCAGGAAAAGGAACAGAAGAGACACAAGCAGCGTTTAGACAAGGTGTGGGTTCCGTTGCCAGACAGGCAGATCTACGGACAAAACCAGTACTATACATGGTAAAAACTGTATCATAAATCAATTTCTTCCACTTCATGCAGCTTCCTTCTGTTTCGCCTCCGTCTGTTTGTAGGACAGCGGGTTCAATCTCGTCGTGAATACATTCTGGTCCAATCTGATCACTCACAAATCCTTGTACTTTGCAGTTCCATACAGATGTTTGTCCGTCAATTCCATCACCTCGAATTTGCTTCCCACCTTGATCGGCCCTTCCTTCTGAGGGATACAAAGCATGCCGAAGCACGGCTTGTACTTCGCCACACCACCCTGGTCCACACGTCTGAACTTCATCATCGTGTCCCACGGCTCATGCGCATGCTTTTCCGCGGTGTCAGGATTGACATTCGGAACCTGACACCTAGCACACCTGCACACGACATCCAACGCTGTCCTCCAAAGCAGCTGGTTCTCGTGGTCCATCGTGGTGATCTGCACATTCTTCCACCTGTCCTCTTCCCACGGCTCATTGCCTCGAATGACAATGTTCGGCCTGAAGCGCTCAATCGTGAGCCGTTCTCCATCATAGTCTCGCTCCTTGAGTCTCTTGTTGAGATCAGCCATGCTGCTCTCGCTTGCAATCTGCACGCTCATCACGTCTGCGAACATGTGAGGTACGTCGCGCCCTGAGAATTCCCGAGCAGCACTGAGACGGCCCATGCGGGCTGTGGGACCCTTATATACGAGCTTGACTGGCTTCTGGAAATAGCCGCTGAACATGTCGTTGATCTTCTGACTGTAAACCCAGCCGTCGGTGATCTCGCCCCAGACGTCGACTTGTTCGAGCTTGTTATTGGACTTTAGCCACTCCGGATCAGGGTGTGCAGGTATGGTGACGCGATCTTTGGTGCCGTGAATAGAAATCGTCAATTCGTCTTTCTCGTCGTCAACAGAGGTGTCGATGAGGGTCATGCTGGGATCGGAGCGGATCGTGAGGAACTTGTTGTCCGAGGCATCTACTATCATCCATTGGCGGTCCAGATCGAGACCAGTCATCTTCAGACGCGTTTCTCGTACTTCGATACCGCGGCATGATTTGATGGGGTAGATCCGAAGCTGGCTCACTTCTGTGGCGGGCGGCAAGTTGGGATCGCGAGGCGCGCGGATGTAGTCTTTGTCTACGTGGAAAACATTGACGTACATGATGACTGCAAGCAGGACGGCGAGGACGGTAAAGAGCATGGGTCCAGAGATGCCATACTCGTTTTTCATGAAGCGCAACACTTCTGGAAAACCCATGGTGGCGGCGAGGTCTCCTCCGACCTGTGCAGCCAATTGGGTGCTGGTGAGATGGAGTGTGACAAGGAGATTCGGGAAGCAAGACTCTTAGAGCTTTGAATCAATTGCTTAGATATGTTCCTGGGGTGATGGTGTTCGAAGATGAGGTGAATCCGAAACAACGAGGGGTCGACGTTTCTTCCTGCGGAGTTCGGGATAGAGCTCCGAAAGCCTACGGTACATAGTCATACGATTCACATAAGAACATTCCCAAATCGAAAGGCACATCTAATTCATAATTCAAAGGTCTAGCTTGCTATATATTTCTACCTCGATGAGCTTCTCGAATAATATACCACGGCTCTGCTCCCAGAGCACTACGCCGATCTTCAAGTCGCTACCCTACTCTGTAGACGTGTGCTGCTGACAGACACTTTGGTCGGAATGATCCATCTCATGAAAGTCTCATGTTTGAAATTGCAAGTCTAAAGGCTTGGCCGTTTGTGTTCTTCGGTCGGAAGAATACTTCCGGACCGGAGATGAGTCCGGGCGAGCCTTGACATGAGTATCATCTGAGAGTCACCCTGGAAAGCGAGAGTGCTTTCGACATCTGCTATAGACCTGTATCAGAAGGCTTGACCGGAGAGATGAAGTGACAGTCGTGTGTTGACCGTCGACTGAGGAAGATACATCGCTTGAACCACGTGACGTGTCGAAGGTGTTGATCCGTACAATCGTGCATGTTCGCATATCATTCCTCGCATCACGGAAGTTGTAGCTCAGGTATCAGGTAAATGAGACTCCCTTATGTGTTCTTAGAATGTACACATAGTCCAATGCCCCCCAATACAAGGCCCATACCCAAGAATGTATCTGAGTGCCATCAGCGAGAGTACCCAAGAAAGATAGGTGATGACATACCGCGGGAAACAGCTTTGCCTTCTGCCAAGTACTCTCCAAGAACAGTAAACATGAACGCCAGTGAGTTTGTGATGGGTACCATCAAGCTAATTTCTATCATGTGTTAGTAATTCTTACATAGCTCAGTCCAATTACAGTACCACATACCAGCATGTCCGATGAGTAGGAAAAACCAGATACTTCCTGTGAGATTGATGACAAGTGGTATAGCGTATGCTGGTCGTCGCAGTAGATCTATCACGGCGTAGACCAGCGTCCAGAACTTCTTCTTCACTACTCCTGTTCTCGGATCATTCAGAAATTCCCGGCCTGGGTGAACTCTTTGCTCCTCATCCTTTCTCACTGCTGCTTTCCTCATAAATGGTGTAGTCATCCCCCATGCCATTCCTACGAGGAGAAAGCCGATGACCCATCTGAAGATTGACGGCTGGGCTTCTGGGGTGGCACTCGGATCCGGGTCCATTCTGATAGTAAGCAAGCGACAGGGAAGCAAAGCGATAGACTATCTCATTCCAAGTAATACGAAGACCCAGAACTCTAGTGGTTCTTGACTAACGGGACGCGTGCTTGTTCCCAAATTCGATGATATGACGGGAAATTAGAGCACAAAACGATATGAAGTCGTCTTCCCCATAGTAATCTGCAGAGCCGCATATGCAAGCCCCATGCGGCGGGAGTGCCGAGCACTGACCGCAATCTTCAGCGGGGCAACCTTGAAGCAGTCGGCGTCCCCCGATATCGACAAAGGCTATTCGAGTCGTTTATTCCCTCACCTCTTGCCATCTCCATCTCTTGAACAAATGTACCACATCCTCCCATCAACACTCAGCTAACCCCAACTCCCTCGTGCACCCTCCGCACCTTCACAATGGCGCCCTCCCGCATATCCCCACCCCCAAGCGAGGACCCCTCCCAGGGCCTCACCCCGGAGCAGCTCACCTTCTTCCACACAAACGGCTACCTCGCGATCCCAGACGCCCTAAGCCCGAACACGACCTCCTCTCTCCTCAGCGAAGCCTACCGCCTCCTCTCCAGCTTCGACCTTTCCTCCCACCCAATGACCAAGTTCAGCACAGGCGAAACCAGCTCCCACGTCGGCGACTCCTACTTCCTAAACTCAGGCAACGACGTCCGGTTCTTCTTCGAAGAAGACGCCTTCTCCTCGACGGGCGACCTGAACAAACCCAAAGAGAAAGCCATTAACAAAATAGGCCACTACCTGCACTGGCTCAACCCCTCGTACCGCTCCGTCTCCCTCTCCACCGCCAACGCCGCAATCGCAAAATCCCTCGGCTTCCGCGACCCCCGCGTCCTCCAGTCCATGATCATCTGCAAACAGCCCGAGATCGGCGGCCGCGTGCCGCCGCACCAGGACAGCACTTTTCTCTACACCGATCCCCCCTCGGCAGTGGGTTTCTGGTACGCGCTCGAGGACTGCACGGTTGAGAACGGGTGTCTGAGTTTCGCGGCGGGGAGTCACAAGCGGGCGCCGGTGAGGAGTCGGTTCGTGAGGGTTACGCCGAAGGGGGCGGAGGCGGGGAAGGAGGAGGAGGCGACGGGGACGACGTTTATTGAGAATAAGGGGGCGCAGTGGCCGAGGGGGCTGGAGGAGGATAAGGAGGTCAAGAAGGAGGTGTATGAGCTTGTCGAGGTCAAGGCGGGCACGTTGGTGGTGATTCATGGGAATGTGTTGCATAAGAGTGAGAAGAATACGAGTCTTAAGGGGAGGATGATTTATACGTTTCATGTTATTGAGGGAGGCGAGAAGTATGATGAGCGGAATTGGTTGCAGCCGCCTGAGGAGGGGTTCACGAAGCTGTATAATGAAGCAAAGTAAGCGGTACACTGGAAGAGAGGCAAGGGATATATTGGCAGGTCATGCATTAGGAAATGTGATGGGAGATCTGATTGTCATTACAATCGTCCATTAAGCGAAGTGCTCGGTACTATATATGTATGCATGGGTATCTGCGGCAATGTCAAATTCTCAGCTTTCCTTACTGCCGGTACTAGTCTCTCCCGCGTCGTCAACCCTGCCCTTGGGTCGCGTGCTGCTCTGTTTCAGCTGTACTGGTCTGCTCTTGATGGCATCCGTGATCGAAGAGTAGAAAGACTCCCTATTCCCAGCTGCCCTGATCCCTCTCGTGCTGATCGCTGACCGGCGCTCGGCCACGGGTACTTGTGGTTGCGCAATGATCAAGGCTGCAAGGTTGGTTGGTAGACCATTCCGTTTCAGCTCCTGATCACGCTCGTACGCATCTCGCAGCATGGTGTGAAATGGTAGTTGAGGCCTATAGCGACCTCCTGTATCCATGTCCTGCTGCATGGTCTCAAGACGTTCCTGTCGAGTCATGTAGGCCGGTATCTTGCCTGCTGATCTGGATGCGCTCTTCCCCTCAACCACTCCTAATTGAAGTCCAATAGCAACAACCCCGGCGACTTTTTTGAAGAATGTTGAGCTGACAAGACGGGAGGGAACTAAAGTCTGTGAGCTGTCGCTACCACCCTCAGTGGAGGCCACTTCGGAGGGCGAGGCTTTCTTCTCCTCTATTGCCAGAGTCAACAAATTGACAGAAAGTTCTGGGCTGCTGCTCAGGGACTGTCTCATGGTGTGCTCCATGCCATTATCGACATGACCAGTCATGCAAGCATATCTCCATATCACACCAGTCATACTGATGTAACATCGTTGCCATGTTAGTTTCGACAGACTGCGGAACATATCGACCGACATGGTCATCAACACGCGAGGCTGAAGGGACGCCATGAGTTCGAGAATCGAGACAGCCTCCTCCACATTCCCTTGCAATTTCGCATTAGCAAGCAGCATCTCCAGATGAGCATGGTCGAACATCCTGCCGGAACCGTGATACGTATTTAGTAGATGCCTGACTTCGGAATATTGGGCTCGATGAGCATGGTATGTGAGGAGGCCCAGCAGTGCAGTTTTGTTGAGCCATCCAAAGTCCGAACCCCACAAAGAATCGTAGTGCTCGAAGAAGCCCTGCAAAGTACCGCCTGCATCCATCCATTTCTCGTAATGTGATTTGGCAAGAAGATTGACCGTGTTGCTTTTGGCGAGGTTTGAATCCAGAAGATGGCGTTCCCGCATAGTATCGGTGATGTGATTAGCAATGGAGAGATCATAGTGAATCATCAACCTCGCGAAAAGAAGCCAGGTTCGCCAAGTTGGGTTGATGCCTTGCTTGATCATCATTTCGAGACAGTACTGAAAGTTTTTCAGATCCTGCGCTCCAGCGGCGCCTTGCATAAAGGTATCGAAGATTTGTGGAACTTTGGCACCACCCCCAGCACGAAGGCTGGAGAGGATCTGTCTTGCTTGCAGAAACTTTCGATGTTTGCCTAGATAGCTCAGGGCTTCTTTGGATGCCTTCAAAGACCAGCATGGTCGGAGCTTGTCGGTGCTAAAAAGTGCTGCGAGGATGTCGGCGACCTTATCAATGTGCGAGTCCATGTTCTGTGCCGCCTCCTGCTGGTTCTGATGACGCTTAATCTTCAGACGTGGAGGGCGAGAAGCAACCAGATCGTCAATATACTGGGAGAAGCTGAAGACCGACATGTCATTGATTGGAGGATCGATTTCCGTGAGCAGGCGATTTCTGGCGATTGCCTTCATCCTGGCGTTCTGCGTAAATGATGATCTAACTCTGGCCGTCGAAGATGTATCGAGTATGGTGTCTGCCTCGTCGGATTGTAGTTCTTGAACAGAATCATATGCTTCAAGGAGTAGTTGCTTGGCACGAGGAATACAATATCCTAAGCCCTTCAACGTGATGTAACGAGAGGAATCATCTTGGTCTGATGGTAGTAAGAATTGCGCTTCAACCTCCGTCTGAATCAAGATATTGAGGAACAAGCGCTTCGAGTCAGTCACGACCTGTGATCTGAAGTTTTCCGGTACTCGCACTACTATAGTCCGGTCGGCTTGTGAAAACAAGTCTTGGGGGGTTTGGTCCAGCAGAAGCTTGAAGACGACTCGCCATTCCTTCAAGTCGACATGTCTAGCCGTCAATGATCTCTGAGTTGCATGAGCCTTGGCTTCAATGGCTTTGAAACGCTGCACTCGAGATAGGGCTCGACGTACGGGGGCTGGCTTGTTCTTCCCACAAGATTGCTCTGGGACTGAGTTGATCGTACTTCCATCTGCCTGCGCCGCAACATCATGATTTGAGGGCGGAGTCCTTATCGTCGTGTCGTTCGTGTTGAAATGCCTCTGCGTGCAAGGAACTGGTGTCCTGGTGAGCTGGAGAGGTCGCCGTCTGGAGACATGTCGTAACGTGTGGCTCGCGTGACGACCTACTTGTCCAATCACATTGGTCATGTGGTAGCTATACCGCACACATGGACCCCGACTCGTCCGGGACTGTACATATAGTGGGAGATTGGAACGATATGTTATAGAGCCTGAAATTTTAGAGTTTGCTATGCCCACGAATTGGCCGACCGTAACGGTTGGCCATTTACACTCCAGCTCTTCTGCCATATCTCTGGCTGCTGCGGTTCAGCTATGGCTTCCATCTCACTATCTCAAGTCATGGATGAGACGTCCCCAGTTCAAAAGCACATGGAGCGCCTCCTACAGTCACGAGATCCTCCGAAAACATTCTGCCCTTCGGAGGTAGCTCGTGCTCTGTCAACATCAGAACTACAAGAGCTTCAGTGTGCAAGTTGGCGAGAGGCAATGGATCCAGTTAGGGAACTGGCATCGAGCCTACGAGATGCTGGTAGGGTCGAGGTTCTCCAGAAAGGCACTGTCCTCGACGCGAACCTTGACCTCAGGGATGTCAAAGGTCCCATCCGATTGAGAAGGAAGTCATGAACGAATTGATTATCAGAGAGCAACCATGATCCTTGTGGGCATCTTCAACCCTCGATATCCCCTCTTCGACTCGGAGACTGACACATGTACATACTGGTCATCACTAAGTCACGTAACAAACATCCACGGCAATGGGCTTTGTTCACTTCAATCACAGAAAGAGATCAGCGTGTGAAAGTCCAAGACATTTCAATTCCTCCAAGGCTATGGTTTGACTAAGCATGTTCAAGAATTAGACCCGCTTCCGATCTTCTCCACCTCGTCATCATTCACCATCTAGCAGGAAGCACCGGTAGGGATGTTCTGGCACTTGGCGCTCTTCTTGCCACCAGTGATGGAGACACCCTTCCAGGTCCAGCCGCTGCAGCTACCCTTACCGCAAAGGATGTAGACGGGGACAGCGGAGCTGGTGACAGAGCCAGTGACACCGTTGATGTTCAATCCAGTGATGGGGACACCAGTGGTGGGGTTGCCAGTGGGACTACCGTTCTCGTAGTCCTGCTCAACGACGATACCGTACTTGGCAATATTGGAGAGGGTGATACCGGAGTAGGTGACGTTGCTGACGGCACCGGTGGCCTGGTAGACGGTCTTGATGCGGACACCGTTGTCAGAGTTGGAGATCTTGTTGTTGGAGATGACAATGTTCTTGACAGTGTTGTCATCACGGCCACCAACGGAGCCGATGGAGAGACCGTGGCCACCAGAGCAGGTACCGCCGGTGAAGGAGATGTCAGTGCCACTGTTGATGGCCAAGCAGTCGTCCTGGTTCTTGACGACGGCGCCGGAGATGTGGACGCCAGTGGATGAACCGACGTCGAAAGCATCAGTGTTGTGGCCACCCTTGGAGTCACCGAGGGAGTTGTCCATGTTGACGTTCTTGACCTGGAGGTTCTGAGCTCCGTTGATGCTCATGAACTGGATCGGAGTGTTCTTGACGTTGATGTTCTGGATGGTAGAGTCGATCAACTTGTGAGCGTAGAATGCCTTGGGCTTGGTCTTGCCACCGTTGGAACCCTTGCCATCCCAGTACTTGTCACCGCCAAAGTCGATGAGAGAGCCGGATGCACCAGTGACAGTAACACCAGTCCCAGCGAAGGAGACAAGGGGACCAGCCCACTCCTTGTAGCCGAAGGTGGTAGTACCCTGGAAGGTGACAGTGGTACCTGACTTCAAGCCAGTCATGTCGAGGGTGGTACCAGCCGGGACGGCAATGTTGTTAAGGACAATGGCCGTGCAAGAGGCCTTGCCCTTGACCGCAGCAGCGGCATCGGTGAAGGTGCAAGAAGTTGCAGCCTTGGAGGCGGGGGCAGCGACCGCAACACCTGCCGCCAGGGCAGAGATGAGAACAGAGTTGTGCATATTGAAAGTAGGTCTTGGAAGAGCCGAAGAATGAGTGACTTGTGGTGAGGGCTTGAAAGTAACGAACGAGGGCAGAATATATACAAAAGACTGACGAAGACGGAGAAATAGATGTGTTTGGATGCGGAGTGACTTTACGGAGCAGTACTCGCCTTCTTAAAGATGGGAAGTATGGGCCCGGCCGAGATACCGCCACGAGGTGTGATTACTAGCACGGGAGCTTTCGCTTTGCTAGGTGTTTGGGAGGGACTCGGGCTCAGGAAACGGTCCCTGATCAAGTGGGACTGTGGAGAAGTCAAGAGATTGATCACTCAGCCGAGCCAAACTCTGAAGCGAACAAGGTCATGCTGCATGCAGAGGCTTTGCGGGGAAAGGGGAGGTTGTAGTTGATTCGACGGAGAATCTTGATGATCTGCTTGCTATACACCACGAAGTTCATTGCATTGCCGCCGGAAAGAGTTTCGAGAAAGCAAACTGACGATAGTCTAGCATGGTCATCACAGAGGGTTTCAATTCCACCAGTGGTAGTACGACTAGGGCAAGCAAACCTTGAGGTTGGTTTCAAAATGAAGGGCGGGCCTGGCTGTTTCGTCCAAGCCTTCGCTAAGCAAACGGTCAAGCTTTCTTGGCAATCTGGAATTGCTTGATTTTAATTTCTCCGCCGATCATTGGACCTGGATTGCGCGTTCCTGGGTCTTTCAGGTCCCTGTTTCATGGTTCCTGGTGATCTTGACAATGATACAGTGCTGAAGCACGACTCGTTCTCATGTATCGGCCTTTATGTGACACGAGCTGCACGCACGTTGCGGCGTCGGAGCGACTTTCACGACTCTTGTCCCATCTGCAGGATTGTCTTGATCCTGTCGATTGCACCCTTGCCTTGCGCGATATCCATGTCTTCCAGGAAATAAAGGACTAGATACTGAGAAGGAGATATCACGGTACGAGGAGCTCCACATGAGTACGAGTCGAAACAGTGACTTGACTCTCTTCTGCACCGCATCATGTCGATGCAAGGAGGAAAAATCATTTCGCCGCCTCCGTTCACTTGGGCTAGGAGTCAGTGTGCTGCCTTGTATGTGGCGAGATCCCACTTTGTCCTGTCAAGAATAGGTCGAGATGTTGCGCGTATGCACGTTGTAGAAATTCCGTCCGGCGGATGGCTCCACCTCTCATATCAAAGCCACAGACGCAGGGTACCAGTGCAGTAGCGGACGCATGACCAGTGGCTGCAGTGCACCGGGACATCAACTGGCCGAACATCAATTGTGCACAATTACTTTGCGGAATCGAGACTCAACCTATCCCTAGCAGTGGTGTTCAACAGAGACAACACTGACCACTCAGTCACGTCTGAAATGCCTCGTACTCGTAGCATCTCTTACGTTTCGCAACACGAGAACATGTCACACGGAACACAAACCAGAACGATGGTAGAGAAGAATGCTCATTCCTACAGACTCCTCGCCTCATCCAATCTCTTCTTCAAATCCAAACCCATCGGTCTCCCCATCTTCGTGACCACCACCCCATGCAAGTTGCCACTCCTCACCACACTCACATACCTCGGACATACTTCCCTCGCCATCAGCTCTATACACCTCTCCGCCTCGTCCTTAGCTATCGGATTCCGCATTGAATTCTGCAAGTGCTGCACCAAGATCTGCATCGAGAAACTCGCTCTCGGTCGTCCACCAGCCAAAAAGTCCAGCACGCGCGCGACGTCTTCAATACGATCAAGTGCAGACTGGCGGTCTATCTCCTCCTTGGTGGGACCGCTGGGTCGTGTCGAGGCGAGTTGCTGCTTGGCGAGTATGCGGTCGAGGAGACCTGTGCCGCGGCTGCTGATGGCTGTAGTGGTCTTTGCCTCTTCGGCGACTGTCTCGATCTTGCGTGCTGAGGGCTGGAGGACGGGTTCGGACTTGTCTTTCATCATGGCTAGTCTCAGGGCGCCTTTGGATTGTTTGGTAGGGTCATTGGCGACTTCGCTTCTCACAATGGGTGCGAGAGGAAGCGTGCTCAAGAATGTCATTCCGTCCACTTCTCTGCTGTCCATGGCGGCGTTCCAGCGGAGCCATCTTCGTTCGAAGCGTCGTGCGAACTCTTCAGTCAACTGCTTGGTTTGAAACGCCACGTCGTTGTATCCTTCTTTGAGCTCGAGGCAAAGGACGCCTTCGCCATTGTCTACTAGTGTGAAGGGCGATGCTTCACCCAGTACGCCGAGAAGTCTCCGGATGTCGTCAATTGCGACTGCTCGCTTTCGCCAGGTACGAGTGACACGTGCGATGAGCTCATTGAGGTAGTTTGGTGATCCTGTCCCGTGGTGTGCGACGAAAAGGGAGTGTGCGTTTAGAAATGCTGTGAATTGTTGTTTGGTGTCTTCAAGAATGGCGGGCAGATCTTCCGAAGTGCCCTTGAGGGCGTGCGAGTGTGGTGTCTCTGGTGGGCTCTGGTAGGCTTGCAAGTTCTTTGATGCCGATGTGAGATTGCCAGTGTTGACCAGGTTAAGTCTGTCGAAAAGTCTCGAAGCTCCTCTTGTTGGCGTCTCTTCCGGAGTGGGTGGTATCGCATCTTTGACGCGCTTGTGTCGGGGCGTCTCGACCAATTCCGGTGATCGTTGTCGCTTGATGGCTCGCTTTGGTTCCGCTTCGATCGAGTGTGCTTGTGCCTGTGTCGACTTCTCTTGCTTGATACTTTTCAAAGGGCTACGTGCTGCTTTGGCCACGACTTTTGCATCTTCCACCTTGGTGCTGGTCTTTGTGGTCGTCTTCCTCGATTTCTTCATGGCGCGACCTTTTGTTGGATCAATCGGTACCGACTCCTCTTCCACCGCCTTTCTTTTTCGCGACATGCCAGCTGCTGCCATTATGTGTATAGATGATGCGAATAGATATGTTATGTTGATAATCAATGCCGCAGTGAATGGATACCGGGAGTAATGTGCAACAAGATGTGCATTAGTGAAAATGAGCGGTTGGTGAGACGTGACGAGGACCCGCGTCGCGCGTTGACCACGCGTAAATTGATTTAGACTGTTGCTAGGGCGGAAATCAGCCGCATTTCTTCGCCATTAATGCCAAGCAGAGACGACCAAATTGAACTTAGATAATGGATGTCTTCATTACTCCGTGGTATGCTATTTCAGAAATCATGTCCTCGTACGCTAATTGAAGCCTCGGAGACCCATACTAGTCAAGCATCGATATCGTGACACTTTACTTCCCGCCGAACCAGCTGGAGAGACCGGACTTTGCCTTCTCGCCGCTCTGCTGGACCTTCGCAGCAGCATCGCCAACCTTCTTGTCAAAGGTATCGACTGCCTGGTTCAACTCCTTTCCAGCATCCCTACGAGCTTCCTCGAGGCGCTTTTCCGCGTCGGATGCATAGTTGCCAATGTTCTTCTCGAGTTCTTGCGTCTTTGATCTCGCGTCGTTAAGCTGTGTCGGCATTAGCACTGGATTTAGTCTTGCTTCTTGATAGCGACGTACTGCAGAGTCAAACTTTGCGCCAGCTTGTTCGCCGAGAACCTTTGCCTCTGTCTTGGCTTCCTTTTCTCGACCAGGGAGCTCACTCTTGATCTTGGATGACAGACGGGCAGCATCATCTATGATAGTGTCAGAGAATGCGAACATGTCATATATCTGTAGGAATACTCACGCTCTGCCTGCTTCTCTGCGACCTTCGGGTTTCCACCAGCCTGGAAGAGGTAGTATCCAGCTCCACCAACGGCTGTAAGCCCGAGGATGACAGGTGCTCGGCTTCTTGACATGTTGACGACTTTGAATGTTTTGCTTGCTGTTGTCTATGAGTAGTCAATGGAATGTGAAAATGTATAGACTTGAGATCAGCAGGAACTGGGTGCAGTAAGAACCTTTATCCTAGAGCTCGACCCAGTGAAACAGCTTCCCAGCCGTTGCTCGCAGCTCCCGCATGCCATTTACGTCACACCTGGTCAGCGGGGATGCAGTTTTGGGGAAGCGCGTCCAGACCAGAGACTAACATTGCCAAGAAAGGCGCCTACTACGAAACCTTGAGTTGACTTTCCCGCGTACGGTTCGACAGTTCACATGTAATGTATCTTTCTCCTATCGACGAGAAAGCAATTTCACAGAAAATGCTTGAGCGGTGACAATGTCGGCCACCGCAAATTCGTCACGTCCTGGTTCCATCGCCGGCAGTCTCCCCCCTGAACCCAGAGAACAAGGAATTGTCCTTCTCGATCGCACCAAGACTCAGACCGCGGAACCAGAGACATCGCAAATAGGAAGCACGCCTCCTCAAGGTAGCAGTGCAGACTTGTCGAATGCGCCGTCGCTCGAGCGCAATCTTTCCCGAAAATGGACTCGAACATCGCTTCAACATGCGAGGACACAGCGCAAATACAGACGTTATCAAGAAGATCGCATTGTACACAAAGAAGATGAATCTCAGAATGTGCCTGCAGCGCCAAAGGGTCGGAGAGAGCGTGGGAAGACGATGGTGAAGGACTTTTGGAGAGGCAAGAAGATCAGACAAACACAGGAAGAGGACGCTATCATCGAGGTGCTGTACGAGAATCAGCGCGGCTTTTTCACATTTGGCGTGCCGCATTTCTCATCCAAGTCGCTTCTCAACTTCGACCCCAAATCATGGACCAACGCTCGAATGCGAGGCAGTCCTGTCAACATCACCAATGCACAGGTACCGGACCCGAACTGGGAATGGGCGTGGAAGAGTTGGTATGTAGACATGTCAAGAGATGTGGATGAAGACGGCTGGGAGTACTCGCTTGCATTCTATGGCTGTCCATGGCACGGCAACCATCCTTGGTTTCATTCTTTTGTCAGAAGACGACGCTGGCTGCGTAAAAGAGTGCGAAAGCATGCGCATCACAAGCACGGGCAAGCGGCTAGTCAGAAGCATGTCGCTGATGCACACATGCTCACACCCGAGTATTTCACCATCCATACAACCAAGACGCGTAGTATCGACGATACGCAGGCTGGAAGTATCGATTTATCGAGTTCAGGTCATCTAAGGAGTCCAGCTGGTGAAGAGGATGATCAAGACGCAGACGAAGTCCACGATATTGCTTCGCTCCTCATGCTTCTCAAGAGGGCTACAATCGATCGTGAGAAGATTGTCCTGATCCGCAGTTTTCTTAAGAACGCCGATGAGGAGTTGTACTACCTGGAAGAGGAAATGCCGCATATCATGTCAATGCTCATGTTTCAGAACTCGAGACGCGAACTGTTGCAGATGCTCATGGACGATCTGGCCACGGTGTCTGCTCATCGTGAAGAGCACAATGCAGAGGACAAGAAGGAAGGAGATCTAGAGGCGAAGCGGATCAACAATCTCCTGAAAGCAACAGATGCCGCAGACAAACAAGTCAAGCGGCTTGAGTACTGGAGCGACATTCGCACCATGGTTCGCGAAGGAAGGACTGCTACTGCAGTCAATGGCTCAGAATGGTCGCGAGAGAAATGGCAAGGTATCGACAATAGTGGTCCACTTAGTAACGATCATTCGGATGCCAAAGAGCCAGGCAAACCAGCTGAAGAGGTCCAGAAGGAAATGCAGATCTTGGAGAAGACCAGCACTCGAGGCAGTGAACCCGATGTTCCTGAGATGCAAAGAGCAAGAGAAGCAAACACAAAAGCGGCTGAGAAGAAGGAACATGAAGACGACAAGTCAGAAGAGCTACCAGCTATTTTCAGCAGTAGTGAAGAATATCGTACGGCAGAAGAAACTCCGATCAGTTTGGACAAGGGCAAAGGGAAAGAGAAGGCATAGCGTGGTTCTGTTCATTCTTCCTTGCACTGATTTTTAGCACAGCGACGGCGTTATGTACAGTATCTTGACGAACGGCATTCTTACGTGCACGACTCTAATTCATGAACCTATTTCTGCTCACAACTATATCAAGTGAAATAATGTGAAGCAATGGTAGACGTCCAAGCCCCACCCGAACCTCATCCGCCCTCCGACCTCCGCAAAAAATCTCCAAATCCTGACCTCAAAAAAAGTTCACCACTAAAACCACCTTTCTCGACAAGCAACTTCTGCCACCTACGCACAAAATGGCAGCCGAAGTCCAACCCCTCTCCCTGGTTGCCTCAGCGCCAGGCCCCTCGACCAGCACCCCAGACCAATCGTACTGGCGCTCCTTCAAATCACAACTCCTGCTCCCCTCGCCCCAATCTGCACCCATAACGCACATCTCGACCCCGATCTCCTTCTCCCCCTCCCCACCGATCACAACCACCTCTCCACCGGACTCCTTCGCCCTCACCTCCGGCTCCCGCATCACCCTCCTCTCAACCCGCACCCGCCGCGTCACAAAAACCATCACCCGCATCTCCTTCTCGGACACGGCGCACAGCGGAGAGATCCGACGGGACGGGCGCATCGTGCTTGCGTCAGGCGAGAGCGGCGCCATCCAGGCCTTCGACGCCAATTCGCGCGCCGTGCTGCGGACGTGGCGCGAGCACAAGCAGCCGGTGTGGAGTGTGCGGTGGAACCCGGCGGCGGGGGCGCTGACCGAGTGTATGAGTTGTAGCGATGATGGGACGGTCAGGACGTGGGATTTGCCGGGGGAGGAGAGCGTGGGACGGTTCTATGGGCATACGGATTATGTGAGGAGTGGGGCTTACTTGGAGGGGGCCGGGGGAAAGGTGCTGGTTAGTGGGAGTTATGATCGCACGGTTAGGGTGTGGGATTCTAGGAGTGGGAAGGGGGTCATGTGTTTTGCTTTTGCGGATCCGGTGGAGACGGTGCTGGGCTTGGGGGATGGGGGGACGGTGGTCGCGGGTGCGGGGGAGAAGATTGGGGTTCTTGATCTGACGGCGGGAAGGCCTAGGGAGGTGTTATTGAATCATCAGAAGGCGGTCACGAGTTTGGCGGTGGCGAGTAAGGGGACAAGAGTGGTTAGTGGAGGACTGGATGGGCATGTCAAGGTGTTTGATACGAGCGATTGGAAGGTGGTTGCGGGTTTCAAATATCCGAGCCCTGTATTGAGCGTGGGTGTAATACCCGCAGGTGCTGAAAAGGAGGACAGACATTTGTGTGTAGGAATGCAGAGTGGTCTGCTCTCGATCAGGACAAGATTGAGTGGGCAGCAAAAGCTTGCGGCAAAGGAGAGAGAAAAAGAGATGAAGGCCCTTGTGGAAGGGAAGATTGACGACTTTGACAAGAAGAAAAAGAAGCTTCGGCAAGGAGACAAGAAGAAGCTGCGTGGCAAGGATTTCACAGGAGAGGGTGCGGACATCGTCATTGAGGGCAACGTCAGAGGCAAGATCAAGAATCAGTCAAAGTGGGAGACCGCACTGCGAAAGGGACAATGGCAGCAGTCGATTGATATTCTTCTCCAGCAGCAGAGCATCAATAAGGACGCTATGCTTACATTGCTGACGGCTCTTCACCATCGATCAGCGTTACGAGCAGCGCTAAGCGGCAAGGACGAGACGACGCTGGCACCGCTATTCAAATGGATCATTAAGAACATCAACGATCCTCGTTATGTACGACTCCTATCCGATGTGGCACTATATCTTCTGGACATTTACGCGCCGCAGATGGGTGGAGATGACCGCGGAGACCAGAGTCTTGACTCGATGGTAGCACAGCTGCACAGAAGGGTGCGACATGCGGTGGAGATGGCAAAGACAGCAGGGTCAACGGGTGGCATGCTGGATTTCGTTGGTGTCGAAGCGGGCTGAACAGACAATGAGACACGGGCAATGGTCCAGCTCAGGATCCACAAAAGAATCGGCAAGCTGCTGCTGCTGTGCGGCTTTGCACGATACCGATTCTCGGGTATCCTCAGTAGTGTCAAGCGCTCGATTCATTCGTCACTCGACAACTCTTCTGATCCCCCATCAACGCACAGTGCTTCAGGCACAAGGCAATCGGGCACAAGTTGTGTAAGACTACCGGAAGAACGATAGTCGTTGAGCACGTCGATCAGAGCTTTAGACAAGAGCCACGTATCGCCAATGGAATGAGCACTGGAAATGAGAGAGATGTGTGGTAGATTCGCCCAAGAGGCATGAGATACCCGAGATAATGTACAGATAATCAAACATGTTTGCAGAAGACGCAGCTTTTGGTATCCCAAACGAGCGATGCAGTACCAGCCATGCAACCATGCGTGCTCCTTCTGTCCTAGTCCAACGCCAGCGCTGTGTAGCGAGCGAGTGTCCCTCCGCCAACAGATACCCAATGATTATGCGAAAGATAGTAATACACAATCCAGAAGAAAGAAAGTCATAACGTCGTTAGTCTCCTTCTCTTACTCTTGACTCTTACAATCCCAAATTCTCCACCCCCCAAGCCCTCCACCCCTCAGCCGAGACCCTCTCCGCCTTATTCTTCCTCACCCCCAACCTGACCCCCTCCACCAATCTCTTCCCTGCCTCGCCTCCCTCCACCTCGACCAACCTCTTCCTCAACCCCGCATCCCGCTTCACAAACCCCGCCGCATCCCCCATCTTAATCGCCTCCCTGTACAAGAAGACATTCTGCCCCTCCATCTCCCGGTAAGGCGACTCCCCACCCAACAACGTAGTCAAGAGCGTGATGCCCAGACTGTAGACGTCGCTCGCGTAGCTCGGCTCGTTGATAGAAGGGTTGCTATTCAACTGCTCTGGCGCCATGAAGGCCCAGGTGCCGCCGCCTGCTGCTGCGCTTGGTTTCTTCTGCGAGTTGTTGCGGGAGACGGGGGCGGAGGAGGCCGGGGATGCTGGGAGGGTGGGGTCGAGGATGGGGTAGCTGGCGGGGAGGGCGGAGAGGAAGGAGGCGGAGAAGTCTGCGAAGCGCGCGGTGGGGGGCGCGTTGGGGCGGTGGTCCAGGAGGATGTTGGCTGGTTTGATGTCTGCGTGGATCAGGGAGAGGGAGTGCAGGAAGGAGAGGCCTGAGAGGAGTTGAGTGAAGATTGAGGGGAGGGTGGGGAGGAGGTCGGCCAGCGGGAGGGAGGAAGAGTAGGATTGAAGGGTTGTGGAGGCGCAGTGGAAGATGAGAGCTGTGGAGGCGTTGGCAAGGCCGTGGAATGGGATGATGAAGGAGGAGGACGAGGGGTGGGATTGCAGGTAGTTGAGGGTGCGGGCTTCTTCGATAAAGACCTCCTTTGCGTCGGGACGTGAGGCGGTCTTCACGGCGTAGACTTGTGTGGTGGTGCTCTTTTGTGGCGATGTTGGTGGCGTGAGGAGGTCGCCTGGCAGTGACGGATGGGATAGTACAGTTGGCGCGGTGACTTTGAAGACATTCGACCATAAACCTGAGCCGAGGAGCTCGCCGTCGTCAATGCTGATACAGAGGTCATCAATGACGGCCTTGAGTACTGGGGTCCGGGGTTCGTGCTGGGAAAACGAATTGCTCGGACTGCGCATTGGCGGTGTCGACGGTGGACTGATAACGCCGTTGTGCCCGAGCTGTGGGGACGACCTGACAGGTATCGTCGTGGATCGTGCAACATGCCCAGGCAGCATTGGTACAGAGTGTGATGTCGCGCTCGCCTGACCATGGTTACTGACCTCTGTGACGACTGATGGCTGCAGACTGGCGACATATGGATCCTGGGAGGCGAAAGGCCTGCACGCTGCCTGCAAGTCTGCCGTAACAGTATCGCTTACCACGCGGATCGGCTGGGGTCGCTGGCGTTCGTACATGGTGTCGATATGATAGTCCACACAGCGCGTTTCCAGATCAACTACACTTCTACGCGCTTTGTCGATGCGCCTGAAAGTGCGGTCGTGGATACATTATAAGGGCCAAAGTAAAGTGAAACGCGAATAGTCTGGAGTGCGCAGACGGGTTTATTGTTCCTAAGGGCCGTTTGTACTGGTCACACAACGGCGAGAAGATGTCCTAGGCAAAGAGCAGTGGGAGGTGGCCAGGGTCAAAAGTCCACGAGGAGAAACAAAACCGTTGCACTGGGCACAACGGTGAGCCGCAAAAGGGAATTCTGGAGACTGAAGTAGACAAGATAGACTAAGAAACGGTCGTAGGGAAAAACCAACTGTGCACGAGGCCGAGCAAAGAAACGACGACGACGATGATGATTCTATAGGTCTCCCACAGAGGGAGTATGACAGGGTGAGGTCATCACCATGGTTGAGGCTACGGATGCAGCATCTATGACCAAACCTACACAGTTGAGGCCCGCCGATAAGATCCGCGGCGGATGATCATCCTCGATCTGCCCGCGTAGAAGCCAGCGACCTACAGAATGTCCCTAGCCCTGTGGATATCGTTGTGTATCAGAAACAGAAATGCATCTAGCCCTTGACGTGTGTTCAAGGGCCGCATGATCCTATTGTAAGACAAGCAACCGCAAGAGGATACTGACGACTAGCCGCAGACGATGCTGTTGGTCCATGACAAAATCTGGGACACTTTGGAGCTGCGGCATGAGGGGGATTGAGGGGCGCCGGTACGGAAGGGCAAGGGAGGGATGGCGGCGCTGGAGCCTTCGAAAGTCGTCGACGCGAACACGTGGGAGTCATGGGAAGAGCTGCTGATTCCCCGCCTCGAGCCAATCGACAGGGTTCGGTGCGATCCTGCAGTCCGTCTGAACCCTTATCGGACCCACACGTCAACATCGGTCTTCGAATTTTGCTGCGGCTTTTGATAAGACGGAATGGTAGTCTTCGATAGCGACAAGCATATCATATGCAAAGTGATATATCCGAAATGAGCTGCGATTGTGGTATCTTGGTGTATCTCATGCAAAATCCATGTCATCCTCTATTCCCGCTGGGTCCCTTTGATAACATTCCAGATATGTACAAGGCCCTCTCCAGCCAAGCTTCCGCCTACAGCCAGCACAAGATCTGACTTGTCACGCGGGACAAACCAGACGTCAGCACTTGCGAGCATTACTGCCGTCACCTTGTATGCCGCTACAGCCATGGTGACACATAATAAGTACTCTGCAAAGCTTACCAGTCCGCTCATTCCAAAGGCATATCGCTGCGCGAGAAACGCCTTTGTTACCATTGCTCGGTACTGACTTGCGTCGTCAGATGGTACTCTTTCCATGACGAAGCGGTCCAGTCCTGATAAGCGAGTGGCGCGAATGTCTTCGACTGTGAAACCAGGCAACACATGCGCCTTCTCCTTCTCCTCGTAGCTGACTGGTGGTGGTGCGCAACGCAACTTGTGTAATTGATCCCACCTCCACTTCTCTAATGTGCTATACCTTTTGCCAATGGACGGTCGTTTCAGATCCTCCTGCAATAATGCATCGAGCACTTCGGATCTCGAGAGCATGACTGTCCTGTTCTTCTCGTCTGTACAGAGGCCTTCTCTGTTGAAAGCCTCTGTCGCATGTGCATAATGCACATATCGACTGTAGAATGCCGGGCTAAGAATTTTAATTTGTAGACGCAGCTCTGGGTCTGCTCCCTTGTCCAATCTCTGTGGCACAAACGTCTGCTTCTCACCCATGTCACCAGGAGGTACGTACAAGACTTCAATAGACATTTGACTCCGCTCCACCATGAATTTGACATGCTTGGCAAAGTATGATTCCAGCTGCTTTTCCTCTGGAGTCGCATGTCGACCAAGACTGGTAGGTAGGACTTCAGGGCGATACCAGACATGTAGTTTTCTGAGAAAGAAAAGTTTGAGTGCTTGAAAGATGATCCGTGGAGATGTCATGAAGCCGACCCAGAACCAGCCGAGGATGAATTTGAAAAGTTGCCAATTGCTGATTGCGGACGGATCAATTGCTTGACCCACAGAGAAGACTCTTGCCACCAGCTTCGTCTCGTTCTTGGAAGACAACAACGTGATTGTATTGTCAAATGCCGTTTCCATTCCTTTACCAGGTTTGTACGGATCTCCAGCTTGCAGGGAGTAGGAGCCTTTCCGAGAATTGAATGGTGACACATGGAAGTCCTTGGTCCAGGATTTCTTGAATTTGGCCTGCGTGCCATTCGTTGAACCACTTTCTTCATCGGCACTAAGCAGGTACATCCTCCGCTCGTCGAATGTGTTGTTGACTTCCAGGAGCATCCATTTGAGCTCGGAATTGAGCCCATATATGTACCAGAATGATACTGGGTTGAACGAGTATCCTAAGAACCTCGGAGCAGTGCAAAGATAGGCAAACGTCCATTCCTCATCCTTGACTCCTTCACTCCGCAGATATGCCTTCAGCTTCGATTCCAGACTGACGGTGGTGCTACTCCGATTCAGGTAATCTGCACTATTGACGTCAAACCATCCAAGCTTCCGCTTCGACAGAGGCAGCTCTTCCACATCAGCAGACAGAGCAATGCCAGATCGTCCCCTCCAGCCGATTGGAATTCCGACATAAAAGTACGAGTATGCGAAAGAGTGCTTTTCGGGAAAGAAGCGCGCATGAGTCGTCCGAGCTGGAAACAGTAGTGGCGGTATGAGATACTTTTCCATTCGTGGTTCCTTGACCTCCCTCTCCACCAAAGCTGGGTCAACATCCGTACCCGATTTCACCTCAGTTTCCGCCGTAGGCCGGCCACTGTCTTGACTAGATGGCGGACCATAGACCAGTCTCAGTAAGACCTTGAGCGAGAGTAGTGTGATGACTCTTGCTATCCAGTAGGTCAAAGGCACCGGATCCGGATGCTGGATGGGTACAGGGCCGAGCCATCTGGAGACATAGTACGCTGCAAAGTCCGGCCGCGCAAGGATTTTAAACAACAATTGCGGCAAGACAGCCAATAGGCCAGATCCGAAAAAGGTGAGGATTGCAGGACCAGCCCAGATGGGATTTAAATATGGTAGTAATGGTGTATAATATTTGCTTTCCTTCCAGAGTGAAGCGGCGAAGAGCATCACCGGTGGTAGCCAGTAGAAGGTGATGACAGCGTAGACGATCCAGCCCACGGTGGCATCGCGGATCCGCTGGCTCCTCGATCTCATGCTGTCCGTTCGAGAAAAATTACTAGTAACAACATGGTCGTTCCGAGTGGTGTGGTTAAAAGATGGGAGAGTATTGACGTCAAGGCTTGTTTCCGCAAGGTGCAAACTCCGCCTCGTTCAACGAGCACATCGAACAGTACGATATGGCGACGATACTCGGACGATGCACGCAAGTACTCCTATCACACAATTTCGAGCAACTCTCAAAATATACGAGTCTATTATCATGGTATATCAGAGCTCTTACTTTGTCAAGAACTTTTGGAAAGCTTTCTGATCAATCACCACATTGCCGACCGCCCTCAGCTTCTTCCTCCCCTCCTTCTGCTTCTCCAACAACTTCCGCCTTCTGCTGATATCACTAGCGTGTAACTTCTGCAATACATCCTTTCTGAAGGGCTTGATCGTCTCCCTCGCCACTACCTTCCTTCCGGCGACAGCTTGGATCACAATCTCGAACATTTGACGATCCACATGCTCCTTGAACTTGTTGACCCAGTCCTTGCCAACCCTCTCCGTCTGACTGTTGTGTACGATCCTCGACACGGCATCCACGGGCTCCTTGTTGACATGGAGCTGCAGTTTCTGCACATTTGCCTTGCGCCACCCAGAGTCTTCATAGTCTAGCGATGCATATCCTTTAGTGGCCCCTTTCAGCTTGCCAAAGAAGTCGTCCACTAGCTGCGCCAATGGTAGATCGTACTTGAGAATCACCTGAGTCGCAGTAAAGAATGTCAAGGTCTTCTGCTCGCCTCTATTGGCTTCGCACAACTCGATAACCTTTCCTAAGTACTCTTCTGGTAGAGTGATAGTACAAAGCACAAAAGGCTCTTGCACTTCAACGACTTGTTGGTGAAGAGAGGCGCTGTCAGGAAAGTCGTTTGGATTGGAGATGACCCGCTCAACGCCGGAAGACTCGACAAGTTTGTACGGTACGGACGGAGGTGTGATGATGATGGTCGCGCCATGCTCCTGTCGCAGACGGTCCTCAAACACTGAACAGTGCAGCGTTCCCAGGAAACCCAGTCGCCAGCCTGCGCCAAGGGCCTCTGAAGACTCCTTCTGGACAGTCACACTCCTGTCATTCAGCATAACCTGGTTGATGCTGTCTTCCAAGTGTTCGTAATCTCCTTGGTCCGTTGGGAACGCAGCCACGAACACCATGGACTTGGGCTCTTCGAAACCAGGCAGTGGCTCGACTAACTTCTCCTGACCGACTCTGGTGAAAGTATCTCCGACCTTGGCTTCTTGCGAGCGCTTCATACCAGGGTTAAAGTAGATGTAACCGACCTGACCTGCCCGAAGGACAGTCTGGGGTGTCTCGAGCGGATACATGATGCCTACTTCGCCAACGTGATATTTCAAGCCTGTAGCGAAGGAAGTGATATGGTCTCCGGCTTTTACCTGGCCCTCAAATATTCGAACTAGCAAGATCACACCTCTGTAATTGTCGTACCATGAATCCACCAGCAGAAGCTTGAGCGGCTGATTCGAGTCGCCCACAGGCGCAGGAATTTGTTCGATGATCGCTGGAAGAAGAGATTCGACATGTAAGCCTGACTTTGCCGACACCAGAACTGCCTTTTCTGGGTCCAACTCAAATGTATCTCTCATCTGCTCCAGCGCTCTTTCCGAGTCAGCCGAAGGTAGATCGATCTTGTTGATGACTGGGATGAGCTGCAGACTGAGCGCAAATGCCAGATAGAAGTTCGCGACTGTCTGGGCCTGCACACCCTGGCTCGCGTCTACCAGCAACAAAGCTCCTCCACAACTGGCGTAACTCCTAGAAACTTCGGCTCTGAAATCGACATGTCCAGGCGTGTCCACCAGGTGCAGCAGGTAGTCCTCACCCTTGTGATTCCATATCATACTGCATGTCTGCGCCTTGACTGTAATACCTCGTTCGCGCTCGACATCCAGCTTGTCCAGGATCTGCTTAGCTCCTCCCTTCTTGATAGTCCCGGTCAACTCCAACAGGCGGTCGCTAAGTGTGCTCTTGCCATGATCAACATGGGCGACAATACAGAAGTTGCGGAAACGTTCGATTGGGATTTGAGAAATGCGCTGCTCTAGGTCCGATTGTACTCGAGGTGCGGCCGGCCTCGGTGGGCTAGTGTGGAAAAGTCGTGCATTTAAGAGAAGGCCCGCAGCAGGCTGTCGCTGTCGTTGTCTACATGCTTTTAGGAAGAGCGATCGCTGTGTAGAAACTCTACCGAAAGCAGTAAAGCATGGTTGCATGAGGTGACCGAGGTCGGATTGTCATCTGGAGGAGTAGGTAGATGATGAAGACAAAAACGAGCTCAAGCTTCAGAATAATTTGCCAAGAATTGAAGGTCTGCGGCGAACTTTCGGGGGTAAACAGATCGACTCTTTCTATACTACACCATCTCGCAGACTCCAGTTCCTTGTACAACTTAGAATACTTGTCAATCATTCAACCGAACTTAAATCTCAAATCTCTGCCTCCAGATCCTCTACAAGACCCAACAAAGCCATGCCTTCAGAGAAGCCGGACAAGGACAAAGCCAACGTCCACAAGCTTGCACTAAAAGGTATGCTGAGATTGGAAGATATAAGATATATTCCCGGCTAACACTGTGAAGGCTCTTCAAAGCTTGTCACAGAATTTGTATGATTTCTCACTAGATCTGTTGATAACATACTTACAGATGTAGTTCGAGTACTGCATACACACGATCTTGTATGTCCGAAAGTATTGATGAAACTGAATGCAACGACTGACTGAGGTAGATTTCAGAGAGGAGTTTACCCTCCAGAAGACTTCACTGCGTAGGTCGAAGGTTGGTTGTCTGGACATAGCTACTTGCTAATCTCATGCAGTGTCAAGAAGTATGGATTGAACATGCTCGGTAAGTGTGTCTCGCAATAGGATACAACGGCATGCAGCTGAACTGTCATAGTCGCGCAAGATGATCAAGTCAAGGCATATATCAAGAAGATCATGTCACAGTTGAACAAGTGGATGCTCAAGTCTAAGATCTCTAAATTGGTGATTGTCATCACGAGCAAGGAGACTGGCGAGCATGTAGAGAGATGGCAATTTGATGTAAGTCATTCCTAGATGAGAGTCTGAACATCTCTGACCGCCTCGTAGGTCCAGATCTTCAGCAAAGATTTGAAAAGCAAGAAAGTAGCTGGTCAATCCAGTAATGAGAACGAAGCCGCAGCGTAATACTCAATCACGATCGGCTTCATGAAGTAACCACTAATAAAAATGCAGGCCCTCAGAAGCACCGACTGAAAAGGCAGATCCGGAGATTCAGGCTGAGATTCAATCTGTGTTTCGACAGATCACGGCATCAGTAACGTTTTTGCCTATGCTAGATGGCAATTGCACATTCAACGTGCTGGTATATGCAGATGCGGACTCGGAGGTGCCCATGGAGTGGGGCGACAGCGACGCAAAAGAAATCAAGAACCCGGAAAAAGTACAATTGCGCAGTTTCTCGACCAACAACCACAGAGTGGATACTCTAGTCAGCTACAGGTATGTTACGAGGAAAACTTGCGCTCTCGCATTTAAGCTGATTTAAATGCAGACTGGGCGATTGACCCGGCTGAAGCATGATCGGGTCCGATGAACAATGAATTTGTTCATATCAATCAGGAGAAGAAGTTGACCACTCCCTGGGTCTTCGATTGCCGCCGAAAGGGTCACCGAAAGGGTAATTGAAAGAGCAGCGCAGTCCAACCGGACCGAAAGGCGTCCGGCATGGTCGTGTGAATACAACACGGAGGACTTCAGGAGAACTTACATGCTTAACGAGACCTTCACTTCGATCACTGAATCAGTATATGAGCCAAGCAGAAGCTTAAGGGCTCCTTTGCCGCAGTACGGGCTTTCGGTAGTAGCATCGTCAAAAATGGATACGGCTCATGTCAGCAACTTGATCAATTCAATAGACTGAAGAGCGATGCTGCTATTGGTGCATACACGAGCTAGTCCGACATCTTCTTGAAGTATACCCTGCGCTAGGTCGAGGCGCGAGCCGCAACGGAGTAGAGGCTTGTTAGTTCATCAACTTATGCAATGGAGATCGCGATTGTGCGTCGGTAAATTACGACTATACTTCTTTTGCTCCAGCAGATAACTGCCAAAGCCTCCTCTTTGACCTGACATGGCATACCAGTGGAGCGGCCGTTGTAATGCCATTACTTTGTTGAATGCACGCCCACGGGACCTCTGGCAAGTCAGGTCCACACATGGTCGCGTTGGTATGCGGCGTCACGGGATACGAGATTGTCCTGTGCATTAGCATGAGCATGAACACCTCCTTGATGCAAGCGAGATCATGTCGCATGCTTGCAGGTGTCCAGATCGTGTCTTGCCAAGTAGATAAGTATTGCAGGATGAGCATGGTTGGCTACGCAATACTCGATCATTTGTGTAGTCGATTCGGCAAGTACATACATAAACGGCTGGCAGTCTGAGGGAGTCAGTGCCGTCACCATATCTTGATCCATGAAAGTATACGACTCAGATAGTCGTTTGGAGGTGAGTGATTCACCCCAGAGACGCCCAACGATGTCTGTCATGCCGTGCTTGAAGCAAGAAAAGGAGGAAGCCTAATCCCAACGCAAGCATTATCCTGCTCGACCGCGCCTGCATGCACGTTTATGCAAGTCTATCTGAAGCTACGTCGGGCCCGACAAGTGTGGCTGCAGTGACAGGGAACCATCAAAAGCCACTGACACGATCTCCCGAAGAGCCGCGACCGAAAAAGGCAAGCGCAGTGACCATCTACCCACGGATAGAACCCTTTCTGAAGGCGCTATCGAAGATCATTAGATTTCAACACCATCACGGAACTACTCATGCTTTTGCTTGTGAATCTTGCTCTGCAATCATGGCCTGAAGCATCTCGCAAGCCGTCGCGGACTTGTTGGTGATATGCTCGATGAAGCTCTCCTTCCCAACGGCTACCTCGCAGTGAGACACCAACGAGATGGAGAAGACTGTTCATCGTCCAACGAGTAAGCATGGACTGCCTGTTCATGGCTACACACCAGACCGGGCCGCACATGGCAACCTGATATTGGGCATGTCCGAGCTAGCTGGACATCCTTATCGCCTCGGAGAGCACAGAAGCAGCCACTCACCTCAAACCTCGTACACCAGTTCCGTGCTATCCAGAAGCGTGGTATCAGACGGCACGGATAAGTCCAGCAGACGCCGGCAACAAACCTGCTTTCGGCCTTGCATTAGCGTTTGCGAAGGCACACAGTATGCATCAGTGACTGTTTTCTGCGACTGTGTCCCGCTGTTCTGGCACTGATGTGCAACAAGCTTTCCCAATCATTCCCAGTCTTTTTCATGGCTTGGGCATGCACCACAGGCATAGATCCCTGTCCCGCGTGTGAAGGTGCCAGATATGGAAGCAGTACGTGCGGTGACCGGGGCATGCTGCAGGAGGGCAAGCAGGAGATGACTATCTCTGCTTCATATTGGCGTAATATACCTGCAGATCGTTCAAGATGGCTATATAGTTCGTCCTATTACCAGTACATTTTGATGTTCCCGCCACATGAACCATACACACATGTTCTGGAGGGAAGACCCAGAACTGATCGACCGCAAGGATAGTCAGTCAAACGGATGGATTTGCTCGATAGCCAGAGACGGCTTGTCTCTAAGCACAAGATCGCCTAGGAAGATCAGCACACAGGCAACCTGTCACTGCTCCTTCCAACGGCTTTTCCTGCAGGTACTGAGTGCATTGGCAGAGACGGATGCCCGAGAAGCGTTGAGCTTGGCTAGCGTCTGGTCCGCGTCCTCCCGCGGCTATTGTCTATCTCGCAACTCTTTCTATCCCGAATGAACCTCTCCGGCCTTGTTTTCTCATGCAACACCTCATCTATCTCATGCACCTATCCCCTAGTTCCGTGTCTTGTCCTCAAAGGTTGACCCTAGACGTGCAGGGATGATGGATTCGGTCAGTTCGTGCACCAAGCCGTATCTTTGCTCGACCGTTTTGGGACACACAATCGTTCTCTGCAGTCCAGACGGTGTTACCGCTTCGCCTTTGTCTGTGGCGCTCGCTGGCCCGAATGTTCTTGAGATGTCGTTTTGGGGGAAAGAAAAAACGGGCGGGATCTAGCTAACACAAATCCACTCGATAGACTGGCTTCCCATATAGACGGCGGCCGTTACGTCTCTCACAGGCAGGTTCTACACTCTCGCTTTTCCTCTCTTCCCTCATCTCATCACCTTACCTTTGCTATCTGCGTGTCGCTGCCATAGCAAAAGAGGCTTTCGACCTCTATCCCTTCGTTTATACCCCCTGCGTCGACCTAATAAGCAAAGAGCAACCTTGAG
Source organism: Elsinoe australis (assembly GCA_007556505.1). Lineage (NCBI taxonomy): Eukaryota > Fungi > Ascomycota > Dothideomycetes > Myriangiales > Elsinoaceae > Elsinoe > Elsinoe australis. Next base: position 877,652 of record SWCS01000004.1, read on the forward strand.
CATATCATATCAATACCCCAGATAATCCAATTCCAACCAGAGCAGTCTTGCAACGGTTCTGTTACCACCACGACCGTGAGCTGCCAGAGGGCCGGCATCTCGACTTCAGACCTTCAATAGGTCTATCCTTCGCCCTCACCTCTTCCACACAGTTCTCTTGGTTGGCACCACACACTCGCCATGAGTTTCATCAAGAACTACTTCGCTCCGGCGGAGGCCAAAGAGATTGTCAAGGATCGCAGATCGAGGTTCATCCCAGCCAGCGACCTTCCGCCTATGCTCTCGACACCTCCATCAGACAGCGAAAATGAGAAGAGCAGCGGCGGTCTCGACTCACCACAGACCCGCATGCCCTCGGGCCTCAACACACCAGGCGGTCCTTCACCATGGGCTTCAAGACCGGTTTCCATGTACCCAGCTGGCGATTTCCGTAACAACGACAAGGACGAACTTCGCGACATTAAGTGCGACGTCATGGTCAACTGGCTTTACCAGCAGCAGATGGAAATGTTGTGGACTGCGGGTGCTGCCGACGAGGGTGTGGTTCTGAAGAAGACAAGAGGCATGTACACTTGCTGTCCTGCGGATATCATGGAGGAGCCTTTTGGTTTCTACAAGGCCATTGAGATGCTCAACGTCAGGGTATGATCAATCACATCTCCTTCCTCTTCTACGTAAAGCTAACAGCTTGAATAGTCTGCCATGACTGTCAACACTCGTGTCATCAAGCTCTTCCTCCACAATAACGATAAGCCATTCGTTCCACTCAAGGGTGGTCTCCGTCTCCAGGTTCTCCCAGACATGACCTACCTTCCCCGTTGCCAGAAACATCAGTTCGCTGCCTTCATCGCCGACCGTGGTATTTTGGTAGTCTGGGACGATGAGCCGAGGCACTTGCTCAACCGTGCTGAGAACATCGAGAAGGCACTCATGGAGATGATCTGGGGCGAGGGTGGTGAGTCGGACGAGGAGGGTGACGAGAAGGGCGCCGGTGTCGACGTCGACGAGGTCGGTAGCGACATGGGTGACGGTATGGAGCGCGCAGATCCCAGGAAGCCTCGCCGTCCAGTACTCATTCAACCAACCATGACTGGTCTCACCCTTGCCATTACAGTCACCGCCATTGGTGCCGGTTACCGCGGTATTGCTCAGGAAATCGCCATTGACGGCAATTACCTCCGCCTGCTATTCGTACTGGTCATTCCCGCTCAGATCTGGCTCGGTCTTTTCTTCTTCCAAGCTCTTGTCGGTAACTTTGGTCAACTCGTCGGTCCCATCTCCCAAATGAACGCCAACACAAAGTTCTACTCTGGTATCGCGCCCAAACGTCTTACTCACGATTACGGTGCACTCCCTCACGTCACGATCCAGATGCCTGTCTACAAGGAAGGTCTTACTGGTGTCATTGAACCTACCATTCACTCCATCAAGGCTGCTATCTCCACATATGAAATGCAGGGTGGTTCCGCCAACATTTTCATCAACGATGACGGTATGCAGCTGATCCCCGAAGAGGAAGCCCGAGCTCGCCAGGATTTCTACGATGAGCACAACATCGGTTGGGTTGCGCGTCCAGGTCACGATCCTACTGGTAAGAAGGGCGAGCCTTTCGTTCGAGCCGGAAAGTTCAAGAAGGCCTCCAACATGAACTACGCCATGTGGGTATCCACCCGTATCGAAGACAAGCTACTCCTGGTCAACCGCCACGGCAACTGGACTCAAGAAGAAGAAGCTGAGGCCTACAAGACCGCTCTCATGGAGTGTGTTGAGGAGGACCAAGGCCGCACCTGGGCTGATGGCAACATCCGCATGGGCGACTACATTCTGATTATCGACTCCGACACCCGTGTGCCTACCGACTGCTTGCTCGACGCTGTTTCCGAAATGGAGCTTTCTCCTGAAGTCGCCATTCTCCAGTATGCCTCCGGTGTCATGAACGTCACAGACTCTTTCTTCGAGCGCGGCATCACTTTCTTCACCAACCTCGTCTACACTCAGATCAAGTACGCTGTCGCTTCCGGTGATGTTGCTCCTTTCGTCGGTCACAACGCTGTTCTCCGCTGGGCTGCCGTTCAATCCATTTCCTACGAGACCAACGGCCAGGAAATGTGGTGGTCCGAAGCTACTGTGTCTGAGGATTTCGATATGGCTCTCCGTCTGCAATCTGCTGGTTATCTCGTTCGTCTCGGAGGTTACACCAAGGATGGTTTCCAGGAAGGTGTGTCGCTTACCGTGTACGATGAGCTTGCACGTTGGGAAAAGTACGCCTTTGGATGTAACGAGCTGATCTTCTTCCCTATCCGCGAGTGGCCGACCAAGGGTGTCTTTACCCAGCTTTTCATCAACTTCTTGAAGTCTGGTATGCCCTTGCCATCCAAGTGTACTATCATGGCCTACATTGGTACCTACTACGCTCTCGGCTCCGCTTGGCTCCTCACCTTTGCCAACTATTTCCTCACTGGTCTGCTGAACGGTCATCTCGACAAGTACTACCTCGACTCGTTCAAGGTCTACTTCGCCATCATCATCGTCTTCACTGTCCTCGGTAATTGCGCGCTCGGTGTCCTCCGCTACCGTATTGAAGAAATGTCCCTCGGCCAATCTCTATGGACTAACTTCAAATGGATCCCTCTCCTCACCATTTTCCTCGGTGGTATTTCACTCCATGTCTCCCAAGCCCTGCTCAGTCACATGCTCGGCATCGAAATGAATTGGGGTGCCACGGCCAAGGAAGTCACCAACACGACCTTCTTCGACGAAGTCCCGAAGATTCTGAAGCAGTTCAAGGGTACCTTTATCTTCTGCATCATCGCCAGTGCGACCATGATCTGCGGTCGCTTCGCCGTGCCAGACCTCTGGAAGATCGACCTCTTCATCGCCATCTACCCGCTCTGCACCATCATCATTGGCCACTTTATGTTGCCCATCGTCCTCAACCCCAACCTGATGTTGTTCACTTTCTAGATGACCCTTTTGTTGGGCTTTTGTCTAGAACGACGACCAGAGCAGACAGTCTCGATCGTTGGACATGATGATTGACGATGGTACGGCTTGCCAGGGGCAATGCGGACAGGCCACCACGGCACACGGCGCGGATTCGGATCTTCTTCTCTATTCCTCCATGAGGACCCTTTTTATTTTCTTTGTTGTCCAACTGCACTTTGGCGAAAGTCTGCATATATACCATACCTTTCTCTGCAAATCATAGACTTGGTTTTCTTTATACCAACTTCACATCAATCTCTAATGTCTCTTGTCAATGTCACTTCATATACTACAGTTGGGCTGAAGGAGTGATTAGAGCACAGGCGTTAGACGATAGATAAGGGTATTACGATACATGACTGTCATTCAATCGACTTTGATTATTCTTCATTTCGATCGATCGCTTATCTGTTTGCCGCACCGTGTTGTAAAATCGTTGTTGCCCTACGAGCAAAGTGGATGGTACGTGACGGTTGGTTGGCAACGGCCGTCGGTGCAACGATTGCTCCATAGAGTTGCACCTGTGCGCCTGGATCGAGGTCGAATTGGAGCCGGGATGGAATACGGGAAAGTGGACAGAAGCAAGGTGTGGGCATGTCGCGGGAGGACAGGCGAGCGTAGTACTGGAGCGAGGTGAATAATTGTGCTTCGGCTTGTGCAGTGCATAGATGAGATCTGTTCCTATGTCGGAGCTGTCTCGGGCAAGTCCTTTTTCTCTCTATCCCGACCAATACTATGAGCAGGGCCACTGCCTCCGTTACCAGCCTATATGTTGATGAAGGCAGACAATAATTCTAGAGAATACATCTGGAGCCACAATTTTCTGAGCATCAGGCGTCCTGGAGAATTAGCACCTGCTTCAAACAGCTTGACAGGGCGGCCTTATGCGCCACATGCATGATTCTTGTTGTGTCTTCATTTCATTACTGCGTTGCATTACAGGACTCATGTTACTGTTGGTACACTTGATTGGCAATCGAACATATCATACTTGGGAGTTTTTCCGGGTCTTGGGTAGAAGAGGTGTCGATATTGAAAAGATTCGCGATGATAACGATGGAGATTGAGCCTGTTGCAGCAGAGATCCATGTCTGATCCCAATGCTGATCATGCTTTGGTTCGCAGACGGACCCATCTCCCATGCACAGCCACCCGTATCGCTGGGAGCGAATACTTCACGTCATTGGGCTGTGCCTTGCATTTTATACTTCTCAGCAAAAACCCCTAAACTGTTCTGGACTTAGCGGGGCGTTGGGGCGTCGAATCGATTCTCCATCTCCCTTTTCCGGCTCTTGATCTCCCTCGCTTGTGAGACGGTCAGCAGCCGTATTCTTTTGTTCGGCCCAGAGTGCGAGCATCCGTCGCTGTCAATCCAGGCAGAGATAATTGCCAGATGCCTCACACTTAGCCTGGTCTTGTTCATAGTTTTGCGCGCGCCAGGAGAAACATCTGCATCGGCCTGCTCTTCATGAGCCTGAAACAGCATGGCTGCGTCTCCATGGACCGCTCTGCTCGTCCTTCTCTTTGGGCTGGTCGTGTGCGCTCGTAGCCTGGATGTTCGCGCAACAGCAAATACTCTTACTCCGGTCTCAGTGACACCTTCAGATGACTGGCGAGTCTCCTTATATAAAATGCTGAAACATTCTGTCTAACAGTACCATAGGGATGGCATTGACGGATCCTGGTCTTCCTTCACCGTAGGCGTCGGTACACCTCCACAATATTCTCGAGTCTTCGCGTCATGGCAGGGATATCAAACATGGGTAATCGATCCTCGGGGCTGTCAGACAGGGGATACGAGCTGTATCGACCGACGAGGAGGAGTCTTCAACATGAACAAAAGCAGTACATGGGATCAGGTCGGTCTCTACGGGCTTGCCATTCAACAAAATCTTGGTTTCGGAGGGAATGCATTCTTCGGCTATGACAAAGTAGTACTCGGTGGAGACGGACAGGAAGGGCCCACCTTGGAGAACTCTACTGTGGGAGATTTGGCTGTTAACGACTACTACCTGGGAGTTCTGGGCCTCAACCCGAAGCCGACCAACTGGACGACCTTCTCGAATGGCGCACCTAGTCTTATCACGCAACTCAAGCAGAAAGGGCAGATCCCAAGCGTGTCTTTCGGGTATACTGCTGGGGCTCCCTATCGATTCACTCGAGTTCCCGCGTCGTTGACTCTTGGCGGATACGACACGTCTCGATTTGAAGCTAATGACATTCAATTCACACTGGGCGCGGACAATTCACGCGACACTATGATCGCAGTGCAAGCAATCACAACTACCAAGCAGGGCTCATCTGACGCAGTTCAGCTTTTGCCAGAGCCAATCTATGCACTTGTGGACTCTACTTTTGCTGAAATCTGGCTTCCGCTCTCAGCCTGTCAAGCATTCGAGCAGGAATTTGGTCTCATCTATAACAATGACACCAAGCTTTACTTGGTCAACTCGACACTCCATCGCGACTTGCTAGCACGCGATGCTACGGTCAGTTTTACGATCGGATTGGGCGCCAGCGGGGGACCTACAACAACAATCGATTTCCCTTATGCTGCCTTTGACCTCACCGCTCGACCACCATTCTCGAATATGAGCAGTGAGAGCACGTACTTTCCTCTTCGACGTGCTCAGAATGATACTCAGTATACACTCGGTCGGACTTTCATGCAAGAAGCATACATCTCGGTCGACTACGAGCGAGCAAAGTTTAATGTGTCGAAGGTGGTCTGGCAACAAGATGCACCTGCGAATCTTGTAGCTATTTCTCCCACGCCGAGTGGCGGTGCTCGTACTACAGGAACTTCTACCTCTACAGAGACAGGATCTAACGGCAACTCCAGCCTGGGAGGTGGCGCCATCGGTGGTATCGTTGCAGGAGCGGTACTCATCATCGCCGCCATTGCTGGCTTTTTGCTGTGGCGGCGTAGGAAGCGACGGACAGCCGTTGCACTCCAGCGTCACGACAGCTCTAAATCAGCGGGGCTTTCGTCCTCCGGCGATACGGTCATCACTGATGCTCGCCCTTACTTTGCTCCAAAGGCAGAACTCGAAGGCAACAGCAATGACTCGGATATCAAACTGAAGCATAAGACTTCAACACTCGGCGGCTCGACTGTCTACAGTCCTACCACACCCTCTCCAGGACATGTACCAGTATCCCCAGGAGCTTGGGCTGGAGAGAAGGATGGTACGGCTATCTACGAAATGATGGGCGATCTTCCCGACACCAATTTGGCGGACAGCAAGCAGATCACGGAGAAAGATATGATGCGACATAGGGAAAAACAGTACAACGGATATGATCCGGTGGAAGAACAGAAGCGACAAGAACTCGATCGAATAAAAGATCAAGAGCGACAGCGCAAAGCAAAGATCGATGCTACTCAGATCAGAGAGGCGACGGAAGAAGAGGGTGGAAACAGAAGATTCAGTTTCATCCAGGGACAAGATACCTTGTCGCCTACTTCACCCTCACGCAGAACAGGCGTATCTGCCATGGACAGTCAAGGATCAGGCAGTCAAGGATCGACTACCCTCTCGCCCGTGTCGCCCAGGACAGCGACCTATGGCACTGGTAGTTCAGGATCCGGCACTCTCTCGCCAGTCTCGCCAGGAACGTCGAGTCAATAGAGAAGATCTTTACGGTTTATGATCATGTAATCAACAGCGGGCACAATGCCATACTTGTACAGAATAGTCCACCATAATTGTAAATAAATTTGATATCTACTGAAGATCTGCTGAAATCATGGACAAAGTCAAGACTGGCTCGTGCTTGTGCATGAATAAATGAAGTCGAAGCGAGCTAAATATAGACGTGATCGAATGACATGTGTTTGGTGGGTCAAGCCCAATTCCACATGTTGATGCCGCAGCCTTTCCTGTTCCTATCAGAACCCACACCTTTGATATTGCGGGCCTCGAATCCGGCCGCCAATGTGCATCGAGGCTTGTAGATCTGTTGATACACCTGTCACGTAGGTTCATCTTTGTAATTATGTGCACGAAGTTGCTGGGCAGCAGGAGATGACGGCAGAAGAGCTATCCACAGCTTGACAATCTTAGAATACTTTAACCATCAATTCGTCAATAGTGCGGCGGTCCAATGTGCAGCAACACAACATGTGCAGGCCATTGAACGGTCTCAGGTAAAGATAGATCAAGACTAAACCACCAGGCGCTGCACAGCCCGAACAAACACTTGGACAAACCAAGGTCAAACGCGGAGAGGGGCACACCAGGACGCGATTCGGCGGCTCCGTGCACACTCCATAAGGCTATGGGCTATCGACTCTGGCGCTAAACCTCCCACTGCCGCAATGATTTGACCATCCAGCGGACCGTCTTATACTCAGCTCTTCGCATTGCTGCTTTGTTTTCGGTCATTCCACGCTGCATCTCCTCTCTTTGCTCTTTCAAAGGCAGAGACTACCAGACTCTAATCTATTAGGCGATATAGCACCTCCACTTTCCCCCTCCCTCAGCACCGCCAGCAAGCGGGACAGCGTGCCCCACCATTTTCTTTAAGCGACGCTCTGGTCTTCAGCTGAGCTTGATCTGACCGCACAAGAGAAGCACTAGATTCGTTTGACAACTTTCCTCGCTCGCTTCAGTACTACCTCATACTCTCGACTACCAGATCCTGCCACCCCGACTTTCTGTTCTACCACATCTCTTCACAATGGCCGACACCGCAGGCCGCAAGACGTTCAAGGTATTTGGGCAAGAGTTTCAGGTCGATGAGCGGTACACAGTCACGAAAGAGCTTGGACAAGGTGCATACGGTATTGTTTGGTTCGTCCTCTTGCTGGCTATCTGTGAGGTAGTGCAATTGCTGACATCCGACCAGCGCTGCACAGAACAACCAGACCAAGGAAGGTGTTGCGATCAAAAAGGTCACCAATGTCTTTAGCAAGAAGATTCTCGCAAAGCGAGCACTCCGAGAGATCAAGCTACTCCAGCACTTCCGAGGTGAGTAATTATATGTATGGGTTCATGGCTAAATTACTGACTCTCTTCCAGGCCACCGAAATGTACGCTGCATGACTGCCTAGAAGCTGAGCCTTTGCTGACAAGCCTGACAGATTACATGCCTGTACGACATGGATATCCCAAGACCAGACAACTTCAACGAGACTTATCTATACGAAGGTACTTACAGCACGGTTGATCAAGCACATGGTCGTGTACTGACTTGTCGACAGAACTTATGGAATGCGATCTGGCGGCCATTATCAGGAGTGGCCAGCCACTGACGGACGCACATTTCCAGTCTTTCATCTACCAGATCCTATGCGGTCTCAAGTACATTCACTCCGCCAACGTCCTCCACAGAGATTTGAAGCCAGGAAACTTGCTTGTGAATGCCGACTGCGAACTGAAGATCTGTGATTTTGGTCTCGCCAGAGGTTTCAGTCTCGACCCTGAGGAGAACGCTGGTTACATGACAGGTTAGCTATACTGCTCTTCCAGCTGGAAGATCAATGACTAACGATCATGCAGAGTATGTCGCTACCAGATGGTACAGAGCCCCTGAGATTATGCTTTCCTTCCAGTCATATACCAAAGCTAGTAAGTCGTGGCCCATCCTACCCAACAGAAACTCTTCTAACAATCCGTAGTCGACGTCTGGTCAGTAGGCTGTATCCTCGCAGAGCTCCTCGGCGGCAAGCCCTTCTTCAAGGGCCGAGACTACGTCGACCAGCTCAACCAGATCCTCCACTACCTCGGCACACCCAGCGAAGTCACCCTCGCCCGGATAGGCTCTCCCCGCGCCCAAGAATACGTCCGCAACCTCCCCTACATGTCCAAGATCCCCTTCCAACAACTCTTCCCCCGCGCCAACCCCGACGCCCTCGACCTCCTCGACAAGATGCTCGCCTTCGACCCCTCGCAACGCATCAGCGTCGAAGAGGCCCTCGAGCACCGCTACCTCAGCATCTGGCACGACGCCACCGACGAGCCCGTCTGCCCCACCACCTTTGACTTTTCCTTCGAAGTTGTCGACGAGGTGCCTGAAATGCGCCAGATGATCCTCAACGAGGTGCGTCAGTTCAGGAATTTGGTGCGCGCGCCACTGCAGAGTCAGCACCAGAGATATGCCGAGCAGCAAGGGTATTCTCAGCAGCAGAGCGGTCAGGTTCCGATACCAGATGGATGGGAGAGGCAGCCCGAGGACCCGAGGCCGGAGGAGATGAATGGGTCTAACGCTGGGACGTTGGAGCAGGAGCTTGGGTATGGGCTTGATGGGACGCAAATTAGGCAGTAGAGGACGTGATGTTGTTACTGAAGTAAAGCAAGGTCTCCTGGGCGGAGACGTCAATGGAGGGAGCACAAAGGGGCCGTTCCCTTGGTAATTGAGGTAAAGGGAGGCGGAGCTGGGTATGTCATGAGGGGACAAATGATTGAGCATGAGCGGTACTGGGTCTTTCACCGCAACAGAACGTGGTTCATGAGAACGGGACGGATCGACGGGTTTCGTATTTTCATGCTGGATAGATGGAGTATAAGCTCCTGAATGACTATTTCATTCTGAACCATACTTCTTCTTCTTCTTCTTCTTCTTCGCTTCTTGCTGTAATCTCCAAGGACTCCTGTGAAGTGCCATATCATGCGTTTTGCGCTCTCTCGTGGCCTCGTGCTAGCGTTGCGGCTTCACACAAAAGTAGCTAGCCAGGCAACGAACTCTCGGAGGGTGCCGCACTGCTCGTCGAAGGCCTGATCGGACTCTCTGGACCTTTGATCGGACCTGTTAAGCTATCACCGGGTATCTTTTGCGCTATCCTGCAGCCGTAGACTCAGAAGTCGTCCATCCTAGTTTCATCTCTGTCGTCCGCTCTCTCATCCACCGGCCGCCAACGCCATCTCGACCACGACCCTCCCCCTCTCACCACCAAGATACATGCCCTCCCCCTCCTGCAGTCCCTCCTGCAACTCGACCTCACAAGCCGCCTCATACGCCTTCCTAATGACCTCCTCCTCGACCCTAACCCCCTGCTCCACCAACG